>JAASGD010000180.1:0-32877 GCA_023334115.1 Globisporangium megalacanthum
AATTCGTGAATTGATATTGACAGCTGATAGAATGATCGTTGGTTGCCAGAATGTCAAATCCATCTGCCAACTATTCGGGTTTGTACTCGTAATTTTGAAATCATCGTATATCTTCTTCTTGTTCTGTTGTAGACGTTGAAGATCTACTTGCTCGTTCATCCATAGCTGTACCTGCTTGAGTGTAATAGACTCGTCCTGTCTTTTAGCCCTCGTGTATAGGTTCTTTGCGCTACTGAAGCCAGTTTTGGGATCATTGTAAAGCTTGGAAAGAAGAGATTGAAGCGGTTGCTTCGGTCTTGACCGAAGGTTCTGCGACCCTTCGTCCTTCGAACCAATAGTATATTGTTAACAATAAAAAAATAGCTTAAAAGACCCCTCTTTATTGAACTTAAATATCTAAGGGCTCAGTTGAAATACCATCCGAAAGCACCTTTCTCTTATCGTAGAAATAGTTCAAGCCTATTTTGATTTGAGTGTATGTATTCATCCCCTTATTTCTGGTTCTAAACCCGCTATTGGTAGCCTCCATAGTGATTTTCTCAGATACAACACGTTTGAAGCTGTTGGGGTTGAGAATATCACCATTCTTGCCTCCAGATTGCTGTACGTCTTTCGCTGAGCATTTTTGCTTGTTTCCAGCGTCCAGTTTATAGCAAATATAGTTCATTGAAGATAGACTCCCCATACCATCTCCCCGCCACTCCTCCTTGAACAAACCAGCTGTACGACGATCATACTTGGCGTTTTCAGCTGTATCATCGCGGAAACCAATCATTCTTATGAGCTTCAAAATGCTCCTTGAGCTCAGGTCTAACCGAATTCTCAAATGGGTGAGCATCAGAGAAAGCAAAGTAGTTTGAATCAGTATTTATCTCCAGTAACTCAAAATCAGATCTGTCAATGTACTTATCAATACATTCATAGTAAAACTGAAGCATTCTTAGTTTAGCCAGCTGATAAATAGCAATAGAAAGATGAATTGGGTTGTTCAGTCTGATGATTATCTTGTTCATAGATATTTCATACGACTCATTGAGCTCATCTAAACCGTTGAAATTGTTCTTCTCAATAACGCCCTTGATATCACCATCTTTTGATACATAGACAACTTGCTTGTGCTTCCGTTTGTCCATACTCGGCCGACAGAAAGCGCTGTTACCGATTAGCTTCATCATCTCTGCTAGCATAGCCATTGACTTATCAGCATCACCAGATCTTTGTGCGTCAGATACTTTATCCATGAATGCTTTGAACGGTGTATGTGCATTTGCTTTGATAAAGCTATAAGTCTTACTAATAACGAGGCCATGATCAATGTACCATTTCAGTACCGGTGTATATATCAAAATTTGGGTACCAAAATATGAACCAATCAGCTTTTTAGCTGGTTTAGCGCGTCCGCTTTCCTTATTCTGATTATATTCATACATATGTTCACCGACAACAGAAGATTCATTACAATCAATTAGAGTGTTTTTGAAAATTGGGGTCATTTCACTAAGATCTTCTTTGAGATGGTCTGGTGTATGGATGTCGCATTAAAGGAAACCAAACTTTTTGTCTGCCATGATATCATCAACGATACCATCATACACATATTCAATCTCTAAACAACCACGAGGCATCTGGTTACCAAGACACCACAGATACAGGGCATTAGCATCGAATCCGATAACTTTCTGACATAGTTTTGGTCCATTACGAATTGCTGTTTCAAAATCCTCAGCGTACCGCTTAAAGATGATGGAAGGTCCGCCAGCAATATTTGAACGCATTTTGTGGAATATGTCAGACTGTTCATCGTCAATTGAATGCACAGGATGGTCTTTGTTGTATTCAACAGTTTTCAACGATTGAAAGTCCTGAACTGACATCGTCTTACGTTGAACATTACGCTCTGTACAAGCCATGATGATATTACCATTAATATGACCTTCAAAGTTGTTGGTTCTGTCAGCTGAAGCGTTCTCTTCATTTAGAGCACAGCCACAATGAGCGCATGAGTGTGATTGGTCAGCTAAAAGATTGTTTAGATGATCAATTGATAGTCCGTATTTACGCTTTGCTTTGATATCTTGTTCTTTATATGAAATCAAAACGCGTTTGAGGGAATTTAAACGGTGATCCTGCGTTGGTTGGCGGTTTGGTCATACCTGAATAGCAAATTTCATATATGACTTTTTCAGCTAACCCTGGAAGACTGATACCATCAATGAGAGTACTTAAACCAAATGCTTTAAACTGCTCTCTGTGCGCGTTGATAGTGGTTATAAACAGAACTACGTCAAGATTGTTGTACCAAATGAGTAAATCTTTGATTGACTTCATGTCATAATAATTCCAAACGAACTGGAGACGTCCATAGTCCTCCTCAGAGCATTTACTATTTTTAAGTTTGCTATCAAATGCTTCATGTGGTGGAAGAGACGTCTCATTAAGGCGGTCAAATGAGTTAATGTACTCATAGCAAAAGAGCTTTTTGAGAGGCCACATAGACAACGAATCTTATCCTCGCACTGACAACCCTTTGTATAATTTTTCAAGTATTCGTCATATGATGTACCAGCAGGTAGATAGTTGCTGATATCAAGCATTCTGAGTCTATGAGTAGCAATACACATATAGCTCGGGTTCTTAACCGTGAAATTGATTGATTCGGGCCCTAAAATTGAAAGCAAAGCTCGTTTGATAAGGTTGATATCGTATCGTCCTGAGTTAAACTCAATGAGTGGAATTTGCTCACAAAACTCCATAACCTTCGAAAGCATCTTCATATAGTGATTGTTCTTATCATGTACTATCCCACGAAGAGTGTATCCTTTTGGTGAGAGTAGCCCTATGAGTGATTTAAACTTAGTTCTGTTGTATTTAGCAATAATCTTCTGACGCGCATAAACATAATCAAACATATCAACAAGTAGCTGGCGGGGTGATTCATGTACGAAGCATTTAGGTAGTTTTGATAGAAAATCAACAACTGATACACTCGCTGGTACGTGATCATGCGTGAATCGCGTTCTATCGTCAAGGTTTGACTCACGGTTCTTCAAAATCGCTTCAAAATCATATACGATATAGTGATCCATGTAATGATCACAATCTGTGATATCATATTTCGTGAATAACCCTTTGATTAAGTTTCCTATAGGTCTGTATCTGCTAGGTGTTGAAACAAAGTGTCCAACGACAGTCTCTTCGCAACGGTATTTGGTGTGGTCTCTGAGCTTCTCGTTGGTTGTGGAGAACATATTAAATTTAAGGCAAGGATACTTCTTAAGAACTTTGTTGATATCAGTAATGTACATCGCGTGAGATTTACAGTCAAGAACGTTGAGTTTTGTCGTAGTTAGTTGGTGACTCACGAATCTTAGTGATTGACTCATCGTCAGTCAATTCAAACAAATCAATGTTCGTTTTGAAACAGTCCTCAAGCTCGTCAAACTGAAGAATATCAATAGGTTGAAACTCTTTATAATATTTCGTCGTGTATTTGGCGTTTTTGAATTCACACCATGTCTTTGTAGCATCCTTCACGTGAGCAGCCATTCGTCTTAGTAGCTGTTGTTCATTCTGTAGCTTGTACGCAATACATAATATAATACATTTATTGTTGGTCTCCGGAAAGTCAATGACGTACCTGTTCTCTTTGATTGATTTAGGAATCTCAATGTTCTTGCCAAGCTCGTGTTGGCGGTGATATACAACAATTTTGAAACCTGTGATAGCCTTCAGTTGGGTTGAAGAAGAGGGGTATGGTAGTCTATCAGCTTTGTTGAGTGATTAGATATAATTAATAATACCACTGATATCACGCTTTGAATTGATAGAGATTGGTGTATCGTAGATTTGGGTTCTGCTGGTAGCGGAGAAATCAGACTCCTTTTTAGTGATTCTATCAATCAATGTGAAACAGAGTTGGATGTTAAATTTGAATGACTTATCCTGGGACGAAAGCACATTTGATAGCATATTGTAGAAAGCACCTTCACGAATGTTTTCATATGTATAAGTACTTACAATTTCACCAATATTTCCATCATAACGCTCTTTTCTGAACGTGTTTGGAAATACCTGCTTTACATCATAGATCCTCAGTTTGTGGAATTTCGCAAATAGGTTCTGAGATTTTAGTGTGTGAAGCTTCGTCGTAAAAATTTGACGCCCATATTCGTTTATTGTCTTCACACGGAAGCTCTTACCCCATTTAGTAGGTTTAATACCAAGTTGAACAAGCTGCTCAAGAAATCTCTGTTGCTTATCCATGACTTTTTATTTCAGGCTATATATGCGTGATGATAAAAATATGAGATGTCTCTTTCTATATTAATAGAATTTTTGCTTAAGATGGAATCACTTTTAGTTTAAAAAATGTTCTAATTTTAATCAGTTGATGGTAGTTCAATTTTGGTTTTACGTCTCTGATGACTTTTACTATTCTGCCTCATACGAATAGTTTCACGATTTTCATCGTTGTATGCTTTCTGACGAGCTATAATCATTTCCCTCTTCTTCTCATAGAAACGTTTTTGGTAGGCCGCAATTGCCTCTTTGATAGCCTGATATTTTTAGATGAGTACACCATGTTCTTTATATTATAGAATCGAAAGCGTCAGGATAAAAAAAATTAAATTAGTGTTTTAGACATACATTTTATGTATAGCACATAGATTTCATGTGTATATCACATATAATTCATGTAAAGTACATAGATTCTATGTATAGCACATAGATTTTATATAAAGCACATAGATTTTATGTATTGCACATAAAATTCTGTTTCGGTTGGCTTGGTGGCTTTCTGTCAGTTTCGGTTGGTTTCAGAAAAACATGCTCAAATTAACAACACATCTGGAGGCTGGCACCATGTGTGCTCATATCTCAACACAACACACGATGGAGACCACGACACCAGCTACATTCTACATTCACGGGTCTGACTGTAGTGACGAGGTGCCATGCGCCCAGTGCGGACGCGCTGTTTGCGCCGCCCCGTTCGGCACCATCTGGTGTCAGTACCACTGACACAATCACCTGAGGGCGGTTGGGTGGGTCTTCCCTACGCAGGATGAGGCGACGATCCTCACGATCTTTCGCAGGCGTCAATGGATGGAGTCAACGAAGGACAGACTGATTGATGAAGGCATGGCGGTTGAAGCAGAGAGCATGACAATCGCAGAGATACCGCTGATGGGGGCGAGCTCAAGCGAGGAGAGCAGTGAAGGGGAAGAGCTGTAGACGGTGCTGTGGACGAGTGCGGTGCTGCGTGCGGACGAGGAGTTGGCACCACACTATGATACTTTGATACTTAGCTTTGAATACCGAATACCAACCTATCTTTTCTACCTTGAAACATGCCAACCTTCAAACATACCAACCTTAAGTGTTTGTTCAGATATAAAAAAATGTGAGAAGTATTGGAATGTTTTGCTGATTTTTGTTCAAATATGTTTGATGCTTATTCGTATTGTAATGTCTCTTTTTTGTTGAGCGATTGTAGGATGAACCACACTCACATGTAAGGGTTTCATAAACTCAATCATATTTTTTGTCTTTGTAAGCATTTATTTTTTTACGTATTCTCTCTGTATGAAGTTGGTAATACTTGGATGCTTTTTCAGGATTATACACCGTGTTTAATATAGTATCAAAACCGTACATCAGGATAGAACGTATTAAATATTTTTATAAGTTAATCCTGGGAGAAGAATCGTTAATATAGACTTAACTTCGATGTATATCTATGACAATTTGGTAGGTCTCTAAAGTTTGTTTAGTTATGTTTATAAGCTAAGAACTGTTTATAAGATGTGGGTGATTGGATTAGGTGATTGGTGGTGGTGCGATACGTTGAAATGCTCATTTACATATTAGACTATGTAGAGTGGTTGCCCTGTTTTAGGGGCTAAATTTTAAGTGTTATTGGTACATAGATGGACCAATTAAAGTATATTTTGAGGGGTATAAATAAACTTGAAAAAGAGGCCATCAAACATGATACTATATACTACTGGCCTACCATACCTAATAATCCCCTATTTGATCCTAATGTGGTGCACCCTAATCCTACAAAATGTAATAAAATAAAATCTCCGAACTGCCTGGCCGGGGGTCACTATACCACACAGCGATGCTCCTTATGCCTTTGATGGGGTCGTTTCGGTCGGCTCCACAACTAGCGCAAACCATTATTGTGGAGATGTATCACGCATCGCTATGTCGAACGTTGACATTCTTGCATACGCTGTCATCGACCCTAATGATTATGTTTCGGCTTCCGATGCCTCCGTTACAGAGAATGAACCCAGGTTCGGTGACGTTGATACTACTGATGCAACATTGGAGTAGTCAGCCGAATTATCGGGAGAGCCGGCGGCAGCCCAGTCAACACACCTCTGACATTGGTAATTCTCTGCAGGCATCAGTACAGCCCCATCTCCTCTCAGACCTCTGAACAGAGCCCGTCCACCCACGGATGTTCGAGATGCAATTTTTATCTTTTAGCACTATGACAAGTGGGGTCTAAGGCCGCTGACGGCAACAGCACGATCCTTCATCTTCTTGTGGGGCGTTAGCCTCGAGAAGGACGAAGGGGGTACCATCGCATTGGCGTGGGTGTGCCTGACATTTACCAGCTGCAGGGCCGAACCACGCCAGTTGGTTCTCTCATGCGGAAGGACAACAAAAGCGGTTGCTTGGTTAAAGAAGAAGCACAGCATAGGGAGGGAGAAGACTGCAGCCGCGAGCGAAACGAAATGCAAGCACGACGAAGTAACAGACCTACTGAGCGTGTCACCACTCTTCCGCAAGCCTCAAAAGTGTTTTTGAACGTTTTCGAGTCACTTTGTGTGAACAAGCAGATCCATCCGTTTCAGTTTGGCGAATTGGCGGAGTCGAGATTTGTGGAGGAGGTGGTGGTGAAGGCCGACATGAAATCAATCTAAATTATCGCAACGTTAGAAGATCAATTGCGGAGTCCTATACTTCCACCAAACACGAGGTATCAGCGATGATCAAGGCGTCACGACTGGCAGCTCCTAGTAGTCAGTCCATTACGACAGAGTATTGGACCTGCAAATCGACCCACCGCGAATGTCTTGGGCTAAGAGTCTACCTCGTTGACGCGGCGTGGCAGTTCCGTTATTTCCTGATCGGCACGCATCGCTTCAACCCAACGTTCGTTAAGCGAGGTAGTGGGATTTAGAGTCCCTTTCGCCAGTGGATAGGCGCCATGCTACGCGACTTTATCCTCTTGGCTAGCGATTTCTATGGCGCTACAAGTGACTCCAGCAGCGACGAGAAAAACCTGTTAAAAAAACCGCTACGCTTATCGTAGATGTGGTTTTTCACCCACTTGGTTCACGCAGCTACTCGCGCTGTGTGCGGGAAGAACGGCCAAGCAAACGTTGCATACAACCCACAATTCGCTTGCTTGGCCGCAGATGTCTACAAGACAATAATCACTGTCAAGGTGTCTGAGAAGATGGTGTTGCTGTTCGAGCTGACAGCTGCGGAACGGTCGACGACGCAACAAAAGCGGGTAGTCTACTGGCCGCACCGATTTCTCGGCATCACGGACGCTCTTTAACAAGTCCTACTGCATTGCTCGACTTTTAGTGACTTGTACAATGCAAGAGACCTGCAAGCGCGGAGATACTGCCGCCGAATTCCTGATAATTATCCGCTTCGTGTGCAAAAAGGTGATCGAAAAACACCTGTCCCTTGTTGCTGCCTGTGATGGTGTTCAAAAGGTGGCGCCTAGCAGAAGCAGCCAATCAGGTGGAGGTTTAATTGCGCTGTACTACTCCGTTCTGAAATAAGTGAACCTTTATAAAAAACGATGCCATTTAGACGCAAATAGGTTTGACACTGAGAAAACGTATGATTGTGTTCGTCTTAGAATACCCGATCCAATGATATGTCTTTCTCATGCTACATCGTCTATTCAGCATTGTTATCCTTTGAAAACAGCAAAAAGGGCACATAAAATAAATATTTATCATAATTTCGCACGTCAATGGATCTTCTTTGATCATTTTAACCATGTGTGATGAGATTTGTCACTCCCCAATACTAAATCCAATATAGAATATGCTCTCTTATTTTGGAACAGCAAAATTGGGATGGTTCACTTATTTTGGAGTGTTACACGCTGCGAAGATCAGTGCTCGCGCAAGGGGCACCACTTCCTCCCTACATACCTGCCACCTCCGACCCACGATTTATATATGAGAGAGACCTGGACGACATGTCTGCAACAACTCGTCGGCTGATACTAGTCGCTTTGATCAACGCGTCTGCACTGGGTACATAAAGAGTGGTGCAGTAGTTAAGTTCTCCTTCGTCTTTGATCACCAACTTTACCTCCACCCAACATACAAACACTCGGAGACAGCTCTAAACAAGATGATCACATCGTGTACACGCGACGCCGGCGGTGATCCGACCGCCATCTCGGGCAACATCGAGCCACCAATGAGTCTCTGGTCAACAAGCTTCACCGACTTCTACTATCCTTGGTGGTGGAGACGGCGGCGCAGAAGAATTGGCGCCGTCCAGCCGACTCCAAGACGAGTTCGCAGTCGATTTCGGCTTCCCGACGCAGTTTGAGAGGAGTTTGACCTACCGGGGTCGTCATGCGGCTGCCGAACACCAGTGGGAGATAGCTGAAACGACAGTGCTACAAACAGGTGAGAGACGAGAGAGTTTGCTGGAGTTCTGGCAGAGACAAGTCGCGGGAGGTACGTACATGCTGCTGCCGCAGGTGGCACGTATCCTGTTCTCTGTCCCCGCGCCATCTGCGCAGATCGAGCGCGGGTTTGTGACTAGTGGATCGATGGTGCGAGCACAACGAATAAACTTGGCGCCACCGATGATTGATTTGTATACGTTCCTCTGGACGGACCAAGAGTGCGTCGACATGTCCCAGCGTTCAGATATCACGGAAACCAAGCTTCACCTACATCTGCCATTTGATTCACGAGTTGTCATGGAACACGTCGACGAATAGGAGTCCACCATACGGTCGCAGTTTCAATCGTACTTCCAGGAAGACAGTGAAGATATGGATATGCCACAAGTTTAGCACGCAACGTATCAGTGAAAAAATTGTTTACGATTCGCCATACGCAAACGGCCAATGTTTTTATCACAAAGCGGTAGCTACAGCAGGTGCTGTGTGAGCCGCTGCTGCTACTACCGCCTGTACCGCGCACGAGCCGCAGCTGCTTCTTGCAACCGCTGCCATCGAGCTGAATGCGTCGCCGACATGACCACGCCGCCAGTCGTCGACTTGTCGCCTCTGCTACTTCTGCTGCTACCGCCAGTTCTGCACTGGCAGGACCTCCCGCTTCTTCCTCCCGTGTCTGCTCACGACGCTCGTGGCGCAGTATCAGCACCCGGCTACGTTGCTCGCTGCGTCCGACATGCACCGTAAGCACGCGTTGCGCAGCGGGTCAAGTTGCTACGTCCGGAGAGCCAGTTCCCAGCTCACTATCCGCACCTTGGACCTTGAGCACTCGCGTGCACGTATTTGCGGTTGCCAGCTGCGCACCCACCGTCAGGAAAAAACTGGATGTATGCTTCGAGCTTATTTCACGCGTGCGGCAGCACTGCAAGAACTCATGGATCGTTGCACAGCAGCACCTTCTCTGGTTGCGTTGCAAGCCACTCTGTCCAAGCGCTGTACGCTCTCGTTCTGCTGACACTATGCGGTTACGGCCGCAGTTGCACAAGCAGCCTCGTCTTCCGCGAGCTCTGCACAACGTCCCCCGGTTTCAGGCGCACATCGCGGTCGGCGAACGCGAGGCCTCAGTCCCGCAACACTGCCTTGAGCTTGTCGCGCCTGCTTCTCGCGCTGGTATACGCGAACGCCGGTCAAGAATCAGGGTCTTGCGCCCGCACGTCGCTGCTAGCTCTTCAGCCAGCCGTTGATCACCCGCGAGCCGCTTGGTCTCTGCCAGTAAGCGCACGGTCTCCTGCTTAGCTGCGTCAGCTGCGAGCTCGATGCACGCGCGCTCAGTAACGAGAGCGTGGGCTTGAACCGTTAGGTCGCATTGCGGCCACCAAGCTTCACACACAGCTTTCGCGGCGATACTACTAGCATTGCCGCTGTGATGAATGCGGTGTCTGCTGCTGTGTGTAACATCTCGACCTCTGTGCGCTGCTCCGCAGTCGCTCCACCCGCTCATTCAGCGCTTGGTCAACGCCTGTGGGCACGAACTTCATTCTCGATACTGAAACTCAATTTTCTGACGCGCGAGCCATGGTTCGAATGATAACTGAGTCCACCATCCACCAGCGTTTATATTGCTTTTAAAACATTTTAATAATACACTATAGAAGAAATTCTTGATAAGGTGGCTCGATGGTGGCTCGTCCCTTTCGTTTAAATCTCGCCAACGATCGCGGTATGGTTGGCCGAGGGCGACCCCGACGAAAGCGGCTCGGCCAGAGACTCGGCTTCCATTCACCCAGCGTACATGGCCATGCAACGGACAACTCCCCGTCGTATGAGTGGCTCGCCTCTCCAGCTCCACCGCTTGTCTCTGCCAGTCGTACCGCCTTTGAGCCCCATAGATGATCAGCGCTTATACGTCGTATCGGCCAAGTATTGCTGTGCTGGAGCTGCAGGAGTGGCATCCTCTTCACATCGATGACCGAACGACACGCAGCGCTGCAGCTACCATATCGGCTTGAGTGATCAGTGGCGTAGACACCCTCAGTCAACCCGCATAGAGAGCCTCGCCCATCACACTCACATACACATACATACACATACACACGTCCGAACCTTCCAACGCACTTAAGCGCGACCCGCTGCTGCAGCACAAGACTGTCGTTCGGGCCGCTCGCCACGTTACGCCCAGTGACGACACGCAGCTCATCCGGTTGTCGCCGTAGCGGGTATCGACTTAGGAGCTGACGTCCAAGTCGATAGTCATGCCGCCAGCGGTCGTCGACAGGACGACCACACTACTGCTGCTGGCGCCTACATGTTGCTGCTATTTGACCTCCTGCCACTTACCTCAGGTGTCCAAACGTCAACAGCTGCGATGACTCGAGGCGGTCCGTGTAGGTTCCTATGTCTCAAGGTGACTGGCCATGCTGGTCTCAACGACCTCTCAGCTGGAATAATTTCCGGGGTCATACCTGCAGAAAACGCTTAGTTAGTTTCACATGCATAGCTTCGCCAAATTCGTTTTGACTCACTGCCTCCCTCATGACCAAGGGCGGGACCCCGTCGCTGCTGCTAGCGTCCATCCACCCTGGATCTTCACAACGATCGACTTCATAGCTTTTTGCCGTAAAGGAGCAGACATGATTTTGAAACGAGTACAAAACTTGCTCTGAGGCAGCGAACGCAGAGCTTAATAGCAGAACGAGAGTGTACTCCTCTGATTCAAGTACGTGGTCGATGTTAGTAGATAGAGATGCTGCGCGAGTGTGGCCTCGACGCTGATCGCGAACAAAGGGTATCAGAGCGCTTGGCAGCTTACTATTATTGCTATGACGTGATCGTTTGGTGACCCACGGAGTATGCCGTAGCTTGCGTTCACGACCTCGATACCGATCACTACAGATAATTGGGAGAACTACTCGACGGTATGGATGCTATGCATGTTCGCTGCGATCGTCGACCTATCAGTGGTACTGGTTTGTGATATAGCTGTAGTATTTTCTGGCCCAAATACAGTCTTAGCTAGGCAGCTCGCACACTCAGACGTCACTGAATACTCACTTCGGCTAACTCTCCCACTCCGCACCTAGCACACAGCACATCACACTCTGGTACGCAGTTGTCGCTCGATTCACACTCAGTCAATACCTCGCGGTTGTAATTCCGTTTACTAGTTTTTTCGAGCGACACCGAGGCGCGCTCGTATACTGAGTTCACACTGGCAGTTCACACGCTATCTCTCACTATCGCTACCCCTCACTCACTTCGCTCGCACTCTCTCTCTTTCACTTCTCTTGGTTCACTCTTTCAGACACTCTTGACAAGGAATACCGCCACGGGATGTTGCCTAAGGCGACTCGGGTAATATGGAGGACGAGTCTAACTTGGGCCAGCTAAGTCGGTTGTGGTGTTTCTTCACTCACTCCATTTCAACCACACCAGGCACTCACACACATGCTGGCACAGGCAGACACAAGTGCACAGGACACGCCAATATTAACTGTTACCTAACTTTCCCTTCTCGCGCTCCGGGCCAGACGCAGTGCGAGTTGTCTGTCGCAGAAACTTCGCAAGTGAGGGAGAGAAGAGGTGGAAGGACTTGAGTGGTTGGAGGGAAATTCGCTACGGTGCCTAAGTGATGAGGAAGGCGGGTTCTCACCGAATTTCCTTGACTGTGAGGCCACTCTTGCTCTTGCAAATCCCAAGCAACCGACTCCCCTTGCCCTACTCCATAGTTCAATGTGCCAGCCTAGCTTCAGTAACTAGCCTAGCTTGCCGACTAAGCTTAACCTTTGTCCATTGCGAGTCGACTCGAACTTGAGCTAGCCGACGATGCGAACTTGGCTGGGTGCGAACATAGCTGGCGCCTGTCGAAGAAGGCTGTTCGAAAGTCCTGTATGGCAGTCCTCTCGTTGGTCTCGAGAGTGAAGCTAGGTGTGCGGCTTTGCAACTCGAGCCAGCATGACCGTTCGTAGATCTGCGCGTCTGCGAGTTCGTGCGCTCTCGAGGGGCACAATTTCACCGGCTCTTAAGTGCGTCCATGAGCTCGCCACCGGCCGCGAAGGGTGTCTTCTGAGAGCATAGCGACGGCCGACTTTGGCGACGGGGCCGTCCGTCCAGCCACCAAGTCCGCCATCGCGTGTGTTCTCGACCTTGACGCAAATCGCGACCGTCGCTTGGCAGATCATTGAGCAACATGGGACACCGAGCTGCCTCGTGAGTATGACTCAGGACGTGAATCAACGTCGACTTGGCGACTGGGAGGTTATCCGCTAATGTAGCCTGCAGCGGCGTGATAGCGGCTCTATAAGTCCATCGGATTCACGGGGCACGGACACGAAAACAACATGCTGAGAATAGTGACACCGTCTGGCTTTAAGCACCGCTACCAGCAAGTCGTAAGGACTCATCCACATCGCGATCGGAGGAGAAAGGTGTTGTCCACGGCGTTCAACTCTCATCGCCGATACTCGCAAAATGTTCCAACGACTCCAGGTTACAATTAGTGCTGACACCTGTCGACGACGCGCAAGCCGAATTTCAAAGAAGGGCAGAGGCTGCTGCCTGGTCGATTCTGAATAGAAGCAATCGTAATGCTTTGGTTAGTACACACTCACATCTTCTCCAACACGAGATTGTCGTATGGATAGTACAGCTACCTATGGGAGAACACACGTGTTCGCCTTCTCAGTATCGTTGGCGATCTGCTCCTCCGCATCCGCTTGCTATGGCTACCGCTAGTACAGCGCCAGCACGAACTCTTCTTGTTCGTCAAGGAGCACTACACGCATCCCCTGCTCTTCGAATCCAACTTGGCAGTCTCCCGTCGCTTGCCTGCGAGCTGCAGCTTTGCTGAACTGGGCCACCTATTATCAAATACCAGGCGTCCCCGCGAAGGCCGTCTTCGAATTGGCAGTTGCCTTGAAAGCCGTCGATCACCGCCAAGACAGGGGGTGCGCCGTCATGACACATAAACACACACGGGCCGCCCCGCGTCCTCGCAGCTGACGACAAAGCACTTCTAAAGTAGCTAGCGGGAGGTCAAAGAGCAGCATCCGCATACACTGCACTGGCGGCAGCGCAGCAATATTGGCGGCAACACGTCAAACGGCTGTCGTAAACACGGCCATGCCGGGATGCTTCCAGCTCGGCAGCAGCTGTCACGCAAAGCAGGGGTGGGCAACGCACTGATGGTATCACTAGTACACGGACGCGATGGAGTAGAAGGCGTACGTCGCGGCGATGGCAGTTGTGTGAGGTGCGCGTCGTCACTGGGTGGGGCGTGGGGAGTTTGCCAGCGAGCGAGCGGTCCAAACGAGGACATCGTGCTGCAACAGCGGGACACGTTCAATTACGTTGAGAGGTGCGGACATGTGTGTGTATGTGTATAAGTATGTGGGGGCGTGGGTGGGGCTGACGCTACATGCCGTTCGGTCTTCGACGTGAAGCGGACGTGACACGAGCAGCTTGAACGCATCAGTACTGGAAAACGACATACAATAGCTGGCCGTCATCAAGCTCAGCAGCGGTGAGAGTGGCGGCGACAAACTGCAGTACAGGAGAGGGGAGCGACCGTACGATGCGCATTTGTCGGCCGCCGGGCCAGGTACGCTGGGTGGATGTAGATCGAGTCCCGCCATGAGCAGCTCTCGCTGAGGTCGCCATTGCTTGGCCGCTCAACGATCGGATCGGTAACCAGTGTAACTAGCCACCATCGAGCCTCCTTTGCGAAGACCTCAATCTTAGTGTACATTTCGAAAATACTTCGAGCAAACATCTTCCCAACATCGCATCAAGAACCGCACATATAAGTCGAATTCACGAGCAACCGCTGCGACCCTGAATAGCCACGCGCAGCAGATGGCGCGCTCGCTGAGTTTCCCCGCGCTCCGCTTACGGGTGACCTCATTGAAATGCCTGGCATTATTGCTGCCGCTTTGGCGAAGCTCGGCGCAGGCGTGGACGGAGACGTCATTAAGACCACCTTTTAGGACATCGGCAAATTATTATTGCTTAAGGTGCGTGCCGCTTAAGATGCCTCAAAGACACAGAGAGGAATTAATCTGCAGGCACTGTTGTTGCGTAGAAGACACGCGCTTTCTTTGCATAACTGCTATGTGGTATGTGTTTGCTCGTATATATGTGTGCGTAGAAGAAATCGGACGAGAACAAAGACGGGGTGATCGACTGCGCCGCCCACAGCGACGCATTCTGGTTCTCACTCAAGGCAAAGGGCATCACTGCCTAATGAAGGTACGCATGCTCTCGTATAAAGTCTCTGAAATAGTGGATACGAACGGTAGACTAATTGTTGTGTGGTTGGCATTGCTGACCGGTGTGTGTTTGTGTTCGCAGCGGCATCGTATGGCGAAAGCTAAGAATGTGAACACGGATCTGCCTTGTGTTTATGACCTCGCAGAGTTCCTATACACGCGCCGCTGTCGTGTCGAGCAGAACTTGCACACTCTCCGCCCCGCCAAAAGTCTGCGGCGGCATGGTGATCAATATGGAAAGCCTTCGTTCTCGATCTTTGTCGAGCTTGCACACGCGCTCTCGTGCGCCATCGCTGAATCTTGAGTTACTAACATCGCGTCGATGCCTTCTTCAACTGCTTGACTGTGGATGTGCTGATCAGCTTCCGCACGAAAGATAGCGAGTTCTGTTGATGCCGTATGTTGGTCATGGGGATGACCATCCTTATGAACACCACTGGTTCCTCCATCGACGATATCCATTGGATCTGTCCATCCAGACACATCGACACATTTGCTGGCTGACATCAACACATCCGCTGGCACAGTTAATATTGTGGATGTGCCCATTGAGGAGCATTGTTTGTCAAAGTTCTCTGAAATCTATCCAGAGTAGTTACAGCCGTCTGACTGCAGGTCTGACTGAATCCCAATCCATATTCATTACATTTTATATTTCATTTCGCAATACAATCCCAGATAAAAGTACCTCCAAAAGCGAAAATGGAACCTTAAATATGTTTGGTTTGTCATGATTCTGATGGGAATAGGATTACTGACTATATTCGTGCTAGTACACCTCCCCAACATCATGTCATGGATGAAAATTCAACCGAAATATATTATACAAGCACAATTACCTAGATTATGTGAAATGCCCTTATCTTATAAATGATATGTGATATTGACGGAAGCTCGGGAAACCTTCAGCATAAATCACTTGATTGAAGCTTGCTCTATTGAAATAGCGAGATGATACTGAATCGCTGTCACTGCCATGGAGAGGTTTGGCAAATCCAATTTGGAGACCGCGCACCACAACAGAAGTTGCACTGAGATTTGATAGCGTGGTTTATTTGAGACGCTCAATACTTTAAACGAATTAACAACCGTCGATGGTCGCGTACTGGATTCCGCTTGTGCTGCGAGCCGATGGTCAGGCCAGTCAGAACGAGGCGTATCATCGTCTTAATATGGCGGCGCTCCATCGCGGTCGCAACCGTGGTGTCGGCGTTGTTTGTGTCGGTCACGTTAGTACTGCTGCGGAGATGACAGGTCGCAATAGCCTGAAGTTGTGTATACGCGGTGTATGATAGCTGATCATGACCATCAATATCAAGCACATTAATTTCATCACATTACTCTAGCACCTCAAGGGTCTCAATTAAGATGACTTGCCATCCTTTCATTTATCGATAAAGTCTGGTTCTCACAATCCTCATATTTCACAGCAGTTCTGTGTGCATGCATTCACCCTGATTTGATCATCGTCTCTCATAGTGTAAATTCACCCAAATTATTAGTGGAGGCGAATCCATCTCGAATCAGCAACGCATCAGCGCGATTAATACTATTACTTCGCTCAGCAAGCATTACCATGTTATCATAGTTGGATCAGCGATACTACCTGCGTAACTTTCTTTTGCTGCTGTAGCGACATCACATGGTCTGTTAACGCAAGGGGTAAAATTACAAATAACTTGCGCTATCGTGTACACCCTATACGGTGTTGGCGTGATGCAGCACCGCAAGTTATCACATAGAGCGTGACAATGCTGCAGAATGTCGCATTCCATCACTGTAAGTATCATATTTTGCACGACGAGGATGAGTTGCACAATCTTGTAGATCATCTCCCCCTTATGAAGAGTTCACTTTCGCGCCAGCTACATGGATCACTCACATAACATTGATGCAGCCGTAACAGGTGATTTACAGGATCGCTCATCGGTCGCTTAAATTATCTGTGTTGAACTCACTGCTTGGACGTGCTTCTTTGATATCATAATGATCTGCGCCAACGAGTGTCTAAGTCGTATAGTTCTTTGATTCGCCTCGCACCATCAGCTTTCGGATGATAGCATGGTAGCGGCATGTCTACCATCTACTGTGAATGCCAACAGATGCCTTGGCGTATGGATTCGTACGCTATGACGACAACATAGCCCCCCGTATAATAATCTCCAGTAGGTCAAGATGTGTGGATACCATGCTTTGTCGCGTTATGGACTTCTCTCTGTAAGGGTTGTCTACAGTTGATTTTATATGGTGGCATTGGTCAAAAAAATTATACGGCTATTTCCCAGATTCGTTTCGAAAGGTCAGTCACGCCTGAACCACCTAAGTTTCATCATGTTGTTGATGTATTTGTTTTGTGCTCTGAATGTGAGAAGCGGCATATTGTTTCGTATTGATGCAAAGTTGACATCGGTATCCAACAAGGAATACTAAATGAGTTTCATATTTTTGCGTAGTGAACGATTGCGCGAACATTACACATGAATATATACATATTTGACAACTCAAGTATTGTCCTTCCCAACAAGGAAATGTAGCGCTTCATTTTCTCAATTCGGAATAGCGCTGCTCAACAGTGGTGTCAATTCTTGCAATTTTGTATAGTTGGTTCGAGACGGCAGCATAAATACGCACCAAAGCAGTAAAAATAAGTTGGATACAAAAACGCTGACTTAATCCTATTTCTCTGTTTGGAAGGGAAAACTTTCTCTAAAGAAGCGAGAGGAAGAGAGAGAGATACGATGGAGGATGTTGGAAGAAAGGGAGGAGAAATTGTGATAAATTAGATAGAAGATATTGGAGGACGGGAGTAGGTGAAGGCCAATAAGTATGAAGGAGAGTGGGCGGGAGGAGGGAGGGAAGAGGATAAGAGAACAAGGTGCGAGGATCGGTCCGGGGCGAAGATCTGGGTAAGAACCTTGTTACCCATGAATTCATCATAGGTGCTGATGTCAGAGCCTTTCTATATCAGCATCGCGCCAATATTGATGTGTAAATACAAAAACGTGGCGAAAAGCGACGAGTGCTTAGCTACTGCTGATTTTGGATTACTGTCTCGGTTAAAATATATACGTACAACTACGCTGACTCAGCAGCGATCTGTGAAGCTCATCACCTTCATCGTTGACCAGAGCTATGGAATACGATCAACAGGTTGGTAGAAATACGCTCAAAGAAAATATGCTCCACATCAAATATGCAGTATGCGAGAGCGTAGACTGGTCGGTAGACCACGCTAGAGGCACCTAGAGTATCTTGAACCTGAAAGGCGCTCACGTCAACGAACACAATCTCTGTTTCTCAATAAACGCAGCCAGCATCGGTCCTGCAACTTTTCTAGTCACCTTCTAGGTGTCTTACGCTGCTCCCTAGCATCAAGTCATGGCGTTACGGTATTGATATTGCGATTTATATGTCCGTCGTTCCACGACTGGATGGTCTTGTTGCTCACTGCAATTGGAAGAAACAGCTTTTCACAGACAACAACATTGTGAAGAACAAGACCTTTCCTAGACAAAAATTTAGTCCGTAAAAAATACAGTTCTTCCATTTAAAGTGAACCTGCTAATATCCAAATTCATACTGTATACCTGGAAAATTGCTTCTTGGCTATTTGATAGCACACCGATGGTAACATATATTCCCGAATATAAGACCTTTCCCGAATAGAGCTCTCTTCAGGCATGAGCAGAGCCAACAACAAATATAAGCCCTCCCCAAATAAAAAAATCTCATCCATTTGAGAGCATCATTTGGCATCTCGAATTCTCGCTCATTCGACGTCTGGACCGCGAAAACTGCACCAAATCCTGCCTCAATTGTAAAAATGACAGCTCATCGAAATTCGATCCCGATCTGGCTGAAGCAGGAAGTGATCACCTGGATCTTCAAGGAGGGCAACGACGTGCCATCACATGCAGTCAAGCACTTCCGTGCTCTCGGTCTCAATGTCTATTGCGCTACCATGCGCAAATGGTGGCGCAATCGAGAGCGGATCATGTCCGCGAAGCCCAACCAGCGTCGCGTTAGTGGTGGCGGACAGAAGCCCCTGTGCAAAAACAGGGAGGACATGCTCTACGACTTCGTCATCAACAAGCGCCTAAGAAATAGAAGGTCACCCAAACGTGGATTGCCAATCTAGCCGTCGCTGTCTACGCCTCTCTTCACGCAGAAAAAGACGCTCCCCGCCGTTCGTAGCCTCTCCGCACTTGACCTCGAATTTCAAGGCCCACTACACCCTCTCGCTCCGCCACCGCACCAACATCACGACGCTCACCACCGAAACACTTGTCAGCCGAAATGTGTCGTACATGGGCTACCTACACCACCTCCTCCTGCCCAAAATCGACCACGACCGCAATATTCTGATGGACGAGACGGCGGTGTACTTCGAGGGCACGCGCACGCAAACTGTCGACATTCTTGGCGCATGTCACGTTGTGCTGCGCCTGACGGGGAACGCCTCGATGCGCATTATCATTATTTTGGCGGTTACTATGAGAGGTCGCAAACTACCTCCTGTTTTGATCTTGCTGATCTCCATTGGAGTCGCCCCAGCGTGCGCACCACGCATTCCCGAAGGGGAGATTACCGACGAGGTCACCGACGATGACGGCGGCCGGGTCAGGCTGAATTCCATCAGCTACCAGATCACGATCGCTTGTTCAAGAGTCTTCGGACTCGATTGAAATCCTTGGACACGGGGAGGACCGTACGGAATCCCTTGATGAGGACCGTGGCCCTGGTCTCGTGTTGCAGTGGCTGCAAAGCCACCGCTGCAACCACCTCTCTAAGTTCGTGAACGTACCCGGGCAGTTCACACTTGTCTTGCTTATAAGCAAGGAACGCATAACGCATTCTGAGCTCGGCATTCAATGGTTCGAACGCGAGCTGGGATAAGGCTCGCAACATTTCCCAAGTTGGGAAGGGCTCATGAATGCTCTCTCTGCGAATGAGGGCCCACGATTTTGATCGACCTCCAAGGTGTGATAACGCATACGCGACCTTGGGGTGCTTGTTCGAGAGCTGAGACGCGTCCCCCGCGTGCTCGAGCTCCATGCACCAGTGCAGGAGCTTTGGGAAAGTAGGTACTGATTCAGAGCTCGGGTTGCTACTGTGCACCTGACGCGACAAATGAGGCCGCGCCTTCACAGCCAGTGATCCCAGACAGATACCCCAGTGTCCGCCAGTGCTGTTCTTTCTGGTGGGATAACGCTCGACGATCCGAACCAACCGTGTTGATCCGCGAGGATTGAGGGAGAGAGCAAGGTATATCCGCGTAGGTCAGAATTGACTTCTACTGTTAAAAAGTTTGAGGAGTCACACAGTACCTCTCGAGGAAGCGTTAGCAACACAGGCACTCCGTTCCTTGCGACTCTCAGTTACAGTGTCCAAAGGCAGAAGCTTGAGCAAGACAGTGGAGATGTCATACTGAATATATTTTTTGTGTTTTTTGCACGCGTCTCCTCACATACTAAAGCTAAAACAAACCCACAAGAAACAAAAGCCAATGGCTAGGAGCCATTTGGCACGTGTACAAATGATTTGCATCCTTTTTACCCTTGTCATGCATGTGTCCGTAATTAAGGACAGATCATGTGGTTGGGCAACAGCCGTGCAGATCGACATAGATACGCCAACCAACCCAACCTAGTTTCGGTCATGTGTATCCCCGGTATAAACCAGCTGCCGCTGGAGCGTCGACCACTTGTCGTGTTCCGCCCCACTCGTGGATAACTGTATTGTTGCTTCTCTATCTTACAGTCGGCCCCACACAACGTCTGGCCTGCTCGATGCAATCATCTCCCTGCAGAGATTCCTCATTCATCCCGTTTTCATGTCATGATGCAAAATTCCATGGTAATATTTTACAGAAGGAGAATTACCTACCCATTGTGGTATGCTCCAATCTTATAAATGATATGTAATGTCGACCGGAGCTCGGGTCACCTTAACCATAAATCACTTGATTTAAGCCTGCTCAATTGAAAATAGGGAAGTGAAAATGAATCGCTAGGTGTGGAGACGTATTTGGCTAATCCAGCTTAAAGACGTCACCGCAACAGAAGCTAGTCTAAGATATGAAAATTGGGCTAATTATATAAACTTGAAACGTTAATCGATATAAACGCACAATGAACGAGATCGCATACCAGATTCCGCTTGTACTGCGAGCTGATAGTGGGGCCAAACTGTGGGATGGATCTGAGTGTCCTGATACAGCAGCGCGATACCTCTGACGCAACCGCTAGTGTCGACGTTGTCAGAGACGATGACGTCGTGCTACCAATGAGCAAACCATTCGCTACAACCTAAAGTTTTCTCTTAGCAATGTACAATAGCTAATATTGGCCATCAATATCTAGGACATTCTGATGAATATTCTAGCTCGAGGGTCTCGATTTAGCTGACTTGCCATCGTTTCGTGTATCGATAGAGTTCGTTCCCACTGCCCTCACAGTTCATGGCAGCTCTGTTTGCAAGCATCCACCCTGAGTTTGACATCGCATCTTTTGGTGTAAACTTACACTGAACTATTAGTGGACACGTACCTACCTTGAATCAAATAGGCATCAACACGAAAAATACTCGACCATATTATCCTAGTTCGACGGGTGATTCTACCTGCGTAGCTTCAGTCAGTTGTTGGAAGGATAACATCGTGAACTGTTAACGCAGGGAGTGAAATACCTTGCGCAATCGCGTACATTCTCTACAGTATCTATGTGCTGCAGGACGCCAGCTCATTCCACACAGAGCGACCGAGCTGTAGAATAGTGCAGACAGTTTGCTATTAGTATTATTTTTCGTAACGAGGCTATGCTACACGATGGTAATAAATCCACTCATTTACGAAGCAATCACTTCAGCGCCTGCTATCCACATTACTTACAAATTTTTGTAGCAACCCTACTCAATCACTTAAGGGAGCTCATCGATCGCTCGAAATATCTACGTTGACGTCACCACTTGAACGTTTCAGGACTGTGCCACCACGATCTGCGCGAATTACCGCCATCATCGCAAGATTTCATTTGTTCACCACAAGCCCCAGCCTTTGGACGACATCGTGGTAGTGGCGTGTCTACTATTTACGGTGAAATGGCACGGATGTCCTGCCATGTTGTCTTGTGCGCTATGAAGACATAGATTGAACAACCCCCACGAAAACAATTATTGGTAGCGCAGACAAGTATATGTCACGATTCATTCTTGTCCTTCGCACTAAAGATTACGTCTCAGAGCATGAGCCCAACAATAGCTTTGTGTGGTTGGGTAGAACAACCTACGAAAGCGGTGGGGGGATTTATGCGTTACAGTCCTACATTTTTATATAGTGTCGGATGACATCAGCGATAACCTAGAAAACGCTGGGTGACATGGAGGCGAAAGGCTTATGTGAAGCAAACGATGAGCACCATTGGTCAACTTTCATAAAAACGCGTTCATAGGCAAATAGATTGTCGATGGATGAGCAACAAACAAGACCGACACGGGCGGCAGATTACCCTTCAGGGTACCTAGCGTTGCTAGAACATGAACGTCGCTCACTACCCGCACACTACTACATTTCTAAATTAACGCCACTGCTGTCCTTCCGGCGACTTTTCCAGTCATCATTTAGGTACCCCGCACTGCTCTGTAGCTTCAAGAGATGGCGTTTTGGTATCGAGATTGCTATTTGTATATCGGTCGCCCGATGCTTGTATGGTCTTGTTGTCTGGATAAGTTCATGTTCTTTCATTTACAATGTGTATACTAATGCGGAAATTGGTTTACCTACAAAACCCGCTCCTTGAGTATTTATAACACACAGATAATATTTTACATGAACGAAAACATCATGACAAGATGCAGTATTTTCGGAGCTTCTCGGGGGGCAACACAGAATTATTAACCATCCAATGCCAAATGTTGTATCGTACAGCATGCCTTTCTCATAACATGTTAACATACAACATGTTAATATATAGAAATGGCTCAAAACTACCCGTTTCGATACAATTTTCAAGTCAAATGCACATTTGCACAAAAAGGCAGTTCACGTTTTTCTCTGGACTTGCACAGGGCTAGGTATAAGTGGACAAGAGCTTGCGGCGAGGTGGACAGAGAAAAACCAGTCACTACCCATCCAACATTTCGAAATTGCGCGCCATCTGGCAAACTGCGCAACCTTCTCTTCGCCATTCATTTCCAGTTTGGCGAAGACGTAGACAAGAAGCAACAAAAAATGGTAGGGCTGTGTGAGACGCGCAACGATTCGACAATGTTTGTGAACAGTCTGATGGGGCTGACGCAGGCGCAGAGGATGAAGTCGCGGATGGAGCACTAGCTGTACCTGCGTGGCGACCGTGACACCAACGCAGACATCGAAGCGATTCGCTGTAGAAGCGGCGGCGACGCAACAAGCGTGAGTGGCGACACAACTGTGACAACTACGCCCGTGAGTGGCGCAACGGTGACGACGGCGACATCGACGAATGTGGATCGCGCAATAGTGATGACGGCGACTGTGAGTGGCAAACCAGCGGGAAGCAGTAGGGGTCCAGCTCAGCCTGTGAACGCACCAGCATGCACGCTTATTCCCTCAGCGCGTAAACCGCACACTGGGAAGACCCTGCAACAACATATGATCTAGCAGCGTACCCGCGATAGGAAGAGCTGCGAAGCAAGAGTGGCGGCAGCATCGGCGAAGAGACAGAAGGAGGTGGCAGCTCGACGGCACGAGGGAAGCATTGCGGCGTTGATTGCGTTGTAGGAGTCGGAGAGTGAAGCGGGTGACAGCCCGTCGGAGGCAAGTGAGTCAGGGGAGGAGCCCTCCCAAACGAAGGCGAAGCGAGTCACTCACCGGCGGATGGCGGCAAGAAGAAGGCAGCGAGTTACGGCAAGAAGCCGGCGAGTATGACCAACATGACGAGTGGCGACACGGTGACAAGTGTCGGCTCCGCGACGAGTGGCACCACAGCGATGAGTGGGGACATCAACATGGCGAATGTGACCAACACGGCTGCGAGTTGCTCGACAGTGATTAGTGGGGCCACAACGACGAACAGTATGACCAACTAGAACACGGCGACCAGTGAGACGACCAGTGTGACCAACACGAACACAGCGACCAGTGAGATGGCCAGTGTGACCAACATGAACGCGGCGAGCTTGAAGAAGAACAGCAGTCGCGTGCAGCTGACCCTGGAGGGAAGAAGAGGGCAGCTACCCCGAAGAAGGTAAGTCGAATGCGAACAACCCCTAGGAGGAGAAGAAGGCGACCAGTACGCGACAAGACGAGGACAACTTTGAAGACGAACGCGAAGCGGACATCCTCGACATGTTCGGTGATGACGATAAGCACGGAGATGTACCAGCGCATGCTGCATCTCCGACCCAGTTGGCTGAATGCGTCATGTCGAATAATACAACATCTTTTAAAACTGACCATCTTGTATGGTCATGTCTGTATGAGTGAGACAGACCCCTTCGCAGGTGCGGCGGACTCGGAGCTAGCAACTCCGAGTGCGTCGCCTTCTCCTGTTTACGATCGTGACTTCAACGTGGCGAGCTGGGGACAACTCAGAGTAGACCAGTACAAGGTCCTTGTCTCGGACGGCGACACCGGCGGCGGCCATCTGTTGAGTGACGACTGGCTCGGAAAATACAAGGTGGAGGCTGATGAGTCTGCGTTCCCATCGGCGGAAGATGAGAGCGATGGGGATGATGGAGATGTGGGCGAGATCTACGACGAGGCACCTGGCGGTCACGTCTGGAGGACAACGACGAGATAGCAGCTTCTTGGGTTGGCTACGAACACGCAGGTAGTGCGGCAGAAGTGAGTTGACGGCTGGGAGACTGGTGAGTGAACATGCTGTATTTGTACACATGTGTATGGAGGTTGACATGCAGTATTGTGTGTGTTTACAGATGAAATTTTTTTCCCCTACAGATAGAAACAACCTAAAACTCTTTGACGGCGAGTTTGGCCTGTTTAGACTACTCTTCTACTGCATGCCACGTAACCTGTGGTGTGACATTGCACGAGAGACAAACTGGTATCACGCACAACAACTGGACGCGCGAGTGGCGAAGGTGTTTGAGGCACAACTTGAGTCGAAGAGGTGGACCAAGGAGGTGATGCACGCACGGACAGCCAACGTGAAGGAGGTGGAGCAGCATGAGATCGTGATTTGCATCGGGCTCTTTGTGGTGCACATGATCATCTCCACGACTCGCAACATTCGCGATCTTTAGAGGACCGCAACCTCCGGCGCGCTGCCATCCTGGACATTCCCCCGATTATCTTCAAGAATAGATTCGCTCACATCATGCAGAATCTGCATTTCACTGACAACCTTTATGCTCAAGTAGCGACCAACAGAACGTTGAATGTGCGATTGGTGATCGACCATCTGCAAAGACGTTCACGCGCGGCTACCACACGCCCCCGGTTTTTCCCTCTGATGAGGCGATCATTCCGTCGAGGAGTCCTGACAACCAGACGCGCCAGTACCTCAAGGACAATTCACACATACAGGGACAAAGCTGTTTCTGACATGCTGCGCGAGCTGTGTGTACTGTTTGAGGTGCGTGCTCCATGCACGCAAGGGTGGGGTGTGCGTATGGTGCATGGCGTGTGTGTTCCGTGCATGTATGCATGTATTCGTGTGTGTGCCGCCCGCGGTCGTGGCACTGAAAGCCACGACCATGGCACCTTTTATGTGCAAAGTCAGCACGTTATATTGTCTGACCAGATGACATGTTGTATGGTGCTTCATGCAGATGGAAAGTTTATTGCGGGAAAGCTGAACACGCAAGTAAGTCGGCTACCCGGCCGACACCTCAGTGGACGCGAACCCGGGTCCCGCTATGGTTCTGCGAAACCTGAACTTGGTGCTCCCTCCTCCGCGTGCACGTATTTTCCACGCTGTGGCGACGGACCGCTTTTTCACATCGGTGCAACTTGCTCTCCAACTGCTGTACTGGCGTGTTTGCAGTGTCGGAACGATCATGCCGCCCGGACTTGGGTACCCCACTGAGCTCACCGAAAAAACGCCGCCTGCCAGCGAACGTGGAGCGCGGCACCACGTGCTTGGTGGTCCCAATGGTGTGCCTAAGCATGACGGCAATGCTTTGGTGGGACAGCCGCCCCGTACAGCAACTCTGCGCTGGGGGAAGCCGCGATTTCGTGATGTGCGGTGAGTAACAGAGTATGTGTTGTACTTGTGGCATGTCAGCGAGACTAACGTGTACACATGTGTGGTCGTGTGTTTACAGAACGGCGGTAGCTTGGTCGCGAGCGTGTGACAGTCCGCTGCCCGTCCATTGTACACGATAACCATCGCTGGACGGGCGGGGCGGACATCCACAACACGCTGCGGCTGTCACTTTCCGTAAGTACTACAAGGGGCTGTTGTTTGGGTTGACAGGCATGGCCTTTGTGAACGCGTACATTATGACACGCGATTTGGTGAAAGTGCGCAGTGAGAAAGCTCCATCGCGAGCGCGTTTTATGTTCAACTTCACGCTGAGCTGCTCGGGCTCACTGCATACGCGTTTACGTGGCGCGGCATGAAGGTGTATGTATGGTGGGGTGGGTGGAGTGTGCGTGCTAATGTGTTGTTGTATTGTGTGTAGCGACGCGCCGACAACCCAGCCACTGTGTCCTAGATGCTACAGCCACTCTCTCGCGACCACGTGTCCGATGAGTGTCCGGACTTTGAAGTGGTGGACAAGACGAACAAGCGCCATCGTCAGCGCCATTACAAGGTTTGTTCGACCATGAAAAAGTGTGTGGGCGATCGACAAGCGACCAAGTACTACTGCTCAGGATGCTTGATGTCCGACAAAAGGAGGCGCGCGTGCATGGAGTCCAGAGAGTGAACATTCACTTCGTTCACTGACTCATGCATGTGTGGATTCAGGACTCTCCTGTGGCCGTGTGTTTGGCCGTACTGGCTGGCCAACACCACGACGTGCCACCAGATCTGGCACGTCGTGGTGTGATGGTACGAGAAGTAGCGATACAAGCCGCGCATTGGCCGCGCGATCAAGATGCGAGTACCTGGGTCCAAGCTGCGCAAACAGAAGCGCGGCGACGACGGGGAATACGGCCCCAGCGACCAAGGCGACTAGGACGAGGCTGAGGAGACTATGGAAGAAGAGGAAGTTGAAGAAGTGGAGGAAGCGAAGGAAGGTGAGAGCCGTGAGTAAGAGCGACATGTTGATGAGTGATTGAAATGCAGTGTTTTGTGTGGTTCTCCTTTGCTTTCAGATTACTTTCACAGTCATCATGTGTTGAGTCTCCAGGATCGAGCTTGCTGTTCTCCAGCCGTACTATTTTCCATACCAAGTCACTGTGTTCAGTGTGCGTTCGGCTCTGTTTGTGTTGTTGTGCTGGTCAAAACTTGGTGCGTGATTCACGTGTCGAACTTGCTCGAAGTTCGCAATTCATTTTTCAAATGGAAGCAAATCGGTGTGGTCGTCATCATGTGAAATCATAGAGTCATCACTAGAAACGCAATCTGCAAATCCTTCCAAAGTTGGACATTCCAGAAAAGGTTCATTTTCGCCATGTATTTTCATACAATAAGACCGTCAGCCGGTGTTACTTTTCCACACAACATGTTGTATTAGCTAACATGGTTGTTCCAAGTCAGAGAGAAAAAGAAACATTTCTTGTCGCGTTTTTCAAGCACAGACTTACGTCTTTTCTGACGGGTGTAAAAACTCTTAGTTTAGGCTTTCGTTGACATCCTGTATCGTACAACATGTGCAAATTTGATCAGAGTTCAACAAATGGGCCCGGACATTGGTGGGGGAGTAACAAAATCAGGTGACTATGTGTTTGTCAAATCCAATACAGTACCTACTATAATTCCCAAACCAGGAGATTGTGTGTCCTCTTGCTCAAATATTAAACTGTTGTTTTGAGTAAGCTTTTTATATTTCATTTTGTTTGTGACTTGAGTATGTCAGCAATTTTTTTGCTGTGACACTTGGAGTGCGAACTACGCGATTTTGATCACATCACCAGAAATGGCTTGATTAGACGAACAGATCTGCAAAGCTCGTCAAAATAAACGCAAATCGAGTAGTTTACGCATTGTTTTATTTCGTTCCGTTTATTGGCGTGCAGTGTATTCTGCCTTTAGGGAAAATGTATAACGTGTATGTTTACTGTTTTAATGAAAATATGTGGACATAAGGCCAGTATGTGTATAATTATTAGGTCATTGATGCCAATATGTGTATGCCATCATAAATGACGATTTGAGTTTATAAAAGACAATTTCCGCTGAGTGCACTTGACAAACGTGTAGAGCCAATTCACGAAACTAGCCGGCGGGTTTGTGGGTCAGTCGACAAACCCGTGGCGGTTTCGGATGTGTTAAGTTGCCATACAGAAGAAAGGCCAGCAGTGAGCTCATTCCACAACAGACACAGGTGAGAAACATCAATGAGCGATTTGGAAGACTTCGACTTCAGGGATGTGAACTCCTCGACACTCTGAGTTGCCATGACGTTTGCGACTGCAAGTGACGGATTCAAAGCAGTATAGGAGTTTGCTCTCGCGAAAAAAAGCCCGTGTGAGTCGAAGAGCGAAGCCGGGTCCACTGAGTGATCGTCTCCACAGGCACCAACTGTCCCATAGGCGTGCGGCTCTACCGGGAGCAAGTGAAAAAGGCGTACGGGCCATGATACTTGTTGTCAATGAACATGGAGCACAAGAACTGCACCGCCGTAGCAGCCCTTCGCAACGCCAAATCAGCTTGTTACTAACAATCACCAACGCAGCCGCGGCTGCTGGGAAGATCTCGGCCGCAGCACTGCTTCGCCAAATCCAAAGCCGCAACAGTATATCTCTGAAGCAGAAACTTCAAACAGTGTTCCGCGCCAAGGACGCCGCATGAAACGTAAATTTCGACACAGTGATGGCGCCGTACCTAAAGATCCATTTGCTGCTGCATGAGTTCGAAAAGCTTAACCCCTCTACCTCGGTATTCTGTATCCAACAGAATAAACTGTTTAACATAATTTAATAATCCGAGAGGTCTGGGTCAGGGTAGAATTCACGCATGTGAAAGTTTGAATCGGCAAGAGTGAATGCGTAAGAGCATAAAAAATGACACTGTGTGGGACAAGAGACGGCCGTATAAACTTGCGAGAGGTTTGGCTAATTTTTTGGGAAAGGCAGGCTAACGTCACCACTGCCACTCATCATTCACAATCAAAAGGACAATCAACCGCATGGAGACTATTAAGCAGGTGTGGCGTTAATCACCGTGTGAAGCAGGGAGGAAAGAAAGCCAAGAAGCGTGGGCGTTCGACTTCAGCCGCATGGATCCTGATGTGACCAGCGAGGAAGTAACCCTGGGGATTTCAACTGAGGTCCGCGCGAGCATGTTCTACCAGCGATTTGTATCGCAGCCACCTAACACGCTGCGTGTGAAGGCGAGAACGAGTTGACGGCGTACACGCGATTGATAGCGCCGCTTGCACTGCAGCCTCTTGGCCGTGCGAAGATCGTACTTCTTGACGCCACAATAATACGCGCGCAGCACTGCAAGAGGCACCTCATGTCGCATCAACGCCAGCTCTACCTGATGCTGTTCCAACCATTAACTGCGACAGAACGCATGCAGGCGACTTCATGAAGGGCTAGGATGCCGAAGTAGTGCCTGCTCTAAGCAATGCAGACGCGTAGCAGCGAGAGTCGCCTGTGGTCGACCGCATAACCAATCACGATCGTTCACAGAGAAATTATGTATGGTACATAGTATAGCTTTTCCTAGAAAGCTTCCTCCGTATGATACATGATACGGCCACCATCAATGGCGCAAATGAGCACTGTATCGCACAGCAACATCGTGACACAAGAGCGAGGACACACGCCAGGTACACAATGTGCTGCTCAAATTTCGAAAGCTGCGGTTCAAGGCGGGGTCAATAAGCATGGAGGAATGGAGAGGGCCTCTCGAGCGGGCGTTATACGCTTTCGTCAAAACGGATAAGTCCATCTCGTCCTGTTCGCAGCACAAATGACGCCAGGATCTGGGCTACGTGTGCTCGGCGTTCGCAACATACTAGTCGTCCGGGATGAACTTCTACCTCCAGCGCTGGAGAGACAAATACGGCGGACGTAGGGAATGTGGTGAGAAATAGTGTGTAGTGAGAGCGAGAAGGAGTCGCGCACGCAGCAGTAGCACTTACAGTGAACAAATTGGCCAGTTTTTCCTTATCTTTTACCTTGGTCAGAAAGAAACTGGCCAATTATTTCGTCAGCTTTCAAGTCCTCAGTGTTGAGCGCGAAGCGTTTCCAGCCACTTGTTAGACATGTGGACTCGACAACGTTCACGTAGTTTCCTGCTCGACAAGCGTACAACGTGAACGAGTTGTAGAGGATATGTGTGTGTCGAGGATATGGGAGTGCCAGTCAGAATGCATCCACCAATCATAAAATAACAAAATAACGCATAGTAGGGATGTGCTGGAACCATCCAGCCAATCAAAATGGTTTGTGAGCTGATTTGAGTTGGAGGTGTTCAAACAGCATTATAAACAGCTGTTTCAACGTATAATTTAATCAAATACAGTGCTTATTCTGTAGTATACTGAATAAGATCTAGGTTTCAAGGGGTTAGCCACAGATCCGCCGCAGCGGCTGAACAAGACGGTTTGAGTAATTCAAGTGGGCTATCGTGCATTTGGAGTCTACCGCGAATCTGAGCTGAAACCACAACGCGTTACGGGTGTCGGTTACACACACACCAAGTGCGCTTCGTACACAGGGTACAGATGCTGCTTGTTAACCGCGACAATGACATGCGAAATGCTACTCTCGGGTCTGCGCTGGTACCAGCCGAGGACCTCGACAGCTATTGCTGGTTATTTTAGTCTTTGCGCTGATGCGGGTTTGACTTCACGGGGGCGCTTATCTTCTGCGACTGGAACACGTGGCTTCTCCCATTTGCTGAGTCCTTTGGCTTGGTGATACATTACTGCATTCTCCACATCATTAGGAACGTGATCACAAAGTTTTATTGGTTCAAGCAGCAGCACAAGAACTTAGTGTGGCAAGTTCAGAAATTGGAGACCAATGAAGAGTACAAGAGCAGGCTCGCTTGGATCGGGACAGAGGTGGATCCAGCGGTAAAGACGAACCTCGAAGGGATTCAGGCGGCTAGGTGGTGTGTCTACACCAACGTCGGAATCGTCCCACTGTACAGGTGGCGAAGCAGTACCTTTGTCGAGAGCGCCTTCGAAAAGCAGCTGATCAAATGGATGTGCAATCTCAACCCGTTCACTTTCATGGAGACCATGAGAAGCGCGCTTGTTCACGCCTGCTTCCTGCGTTCATAAAACAATACAATGTGGTCGCCTATAGGACTTCGAGTAACTATGGCGCTCAACGGATGTACGACCACCAGAGCGCCAAGGGCGGTCAGTATGGTGTTAAGCATGCGTCCGAGGAGATCGCCTCGATGAGGAACATGGTGACATCTATTCGCGTTCGCAGTCACATAGCGTTTCCAGTGCACTTGAGCGTTCCCGACCAGAGCAGAATCCCATGTCGCCACGTCATCGCAGCTCTACAGGCTCCGGCGCACTTGACTAAGTTGACGGCGCCTTTGACAACTGCTTTCTGGTGTCTACGTACGTGGCTGGGTTTCGGTACAAGGTTGTCTTTTATCCATTGTTGAACCAGCTCGCGGTTGACAAGTCGTGGAAGCCGATCCCAACCAAACATTCAAGCGTCTACGGGTGAAGCAAATGAGGAGCACAGGATAGCAGCCACGTGATAGCCCTTACCACGGCTCCAAGTGCCACCAGCGTGGGCACAACAAGCGGATGTGTTTCGTGGTGTTGTTAGAAGACTACCACCCGCAGTTGCGAGTTTTATTTCAAAATCATTGCGTCATCTCACCAATACGCATGTTGAGAAATTTGTTACACCATGTATATACTTTGGTGACTCATGGTTGCATCTCACCCGACGCGATGAACCTGATGACATACGACGTACAGTGCATGCATTGGGGGTCACTCGCACCACATGTCCTGAGTCGGCTTCTTCCCTACCAGTTGCACTCCCACTTCTCACAAGACTTGAGTGAGTCGCAGCGACACTAGAACCACAAGGCGTCGCCGTTGTTGTCAGTGAGCTCTGTTCTAGGTCAGATATCTTAAATGTGGATACGGTAATGGTCTGGGTCTGTTGTGGACATCAAAGAACGAGCTGTTCGAGTTCCATGAGTGATATATGAATCGCATCATGCCTCTGCACTCCTTGGAGTCCACAAAAAGTATCTGCTTACTGGACACTTGGTTTAGAGCTCAACAGCATACAATGAGGTTTGCTCTGTGTCAGCCGAAAATCTGTGCGTTGTCAGCACATTGATGTTCTGTGCGACAAACGTGCTCGCTGGACTGAAGGCTGGTGTAAACATCGTGAAGCTAATCGGTCCGGCCTTGAGTTGAAGTCCCTTGTAGTCATTCAGCCTGTTGTCGCATTGTATCCCAACGCGACAGATATTTCTTGTAATGGGACTCTGGCCAGTCTGCTCGCGCAAAGCGGAGAGCAGGACGGCGCTTATCCCTTGGCTTGAGGAAGCGTAACCGATGCACAAGGTCTCACGTGGAAGTGAGCCGATTGCCGGGCCTGGAAGGGTCTTGAGCCGAAAGGCTTGGAGAGGGGAGCGAAGGCGACTTGAGTGGTGGGAGGTAAATTCGCAACTGAGTTAAAATGCAGTCCTGGTTCCTGCTACTGCCTGCTGCCTCTTGCTGAGGTGCCCGAAGCATATCAAGGGCTCCTACAGGTTTTTTGGAATAAAACCTTAAACCTACTTGCTACTATGAATATAAAACCTTGGGTGCACTGAGGTTTAACCCATTGACCTTGAACTTGGAGTCTGGAGAGAATGTTCCCAGTGCCGTGATTGG
>JAASGD010000181.1:0-32867 GCA_023334115.1 Globisporangium megalacanthum
ACCCTAATGTGGTGCACCCTAATCCTACAAAATGTAATAAAACCAAATCTCCAAACTGCCTGGCCGGGGGTCACTATTTCACATTGAGAAGGTGTCGTAGCACGAATGTGGTATAGTAACCCTATCCCGAGCAGAATGACGACAAACCAAAAATGTTTAAGATTCCATTAGGTTCTGGAGGAATTTTTATGTGTGATTGTATTGTGAAATAAATGATAAAATGTAATGTATAAGGGTTGGGATCCAATCAGACCTCCACTCGGACGGCTGTAACTACTCTGGATAGAATCTAGAGAGCATACAATCATTCCTTTTGAGCAAAGAGAGTCCTGCAAAGCCACAAATAGTTGCACCTTTATTAAAAGGGCCACAGACAAACTGCAAATCAAATGCTAGATCTCCAACATGCTTAGTCGCTCTTCGAATTTTCGGCCAAAAAACACAACATCGGTGATGGTCATGTTGGAATGATTTGAAAACGTGCCAAAATGACATGGCGTATTTTTCAAGCGCAGGCGCGATACTTATGTTGCCAATTCAAACATGAAGTCTAATGACATAGATGCATGTTGGAGGATCCAACATGTGAACTTTTCGTTTATTTCCGATTTCATCTTGGTACTAGGGGGTTAACCCAATTAATTAGAGAGATTTCGGGCACCACTGACCCATTCCCGTGCCGTAAAAATACATAAACGGGACGAGCCCCGGCAAATTTGATAAATGTATGGCATGAATTCCGTACAATTCGCCAAATGTACGGCATTCCTGCCATTGCCGCACATGAGTTTATTGAGTAAATATGCAGCCTAACGTTACATCAGGTTGTACTTAGCGGAGAAGCCAATGGTTTGCTGTGCCTGACCGCACACGACCAGCAAGCTCGTAGGTGAAAGTGAGAGAAGGGTGGTAGCAGAGTGCAAATCGACAGGAAGGCATAGCCGATCTCGCACTGTGACGCGCGGGCCTTTCGTCGTAGAGCTTGTCAATGCCGGTGCCGCATCGCCTGGAACACCCTCACACGCGTTTGAACGTGTGGGCTGGTCTCTTTGGCCCTTACATCGTTTAAGACAAGGCGACCGAAGCAGCGGTCAACGCGAACGTCGCGACCGACATCGCGATCATGATAGGCGACCGCTTCATTAGCAAGACCGACTCACTCATGTACTCAAGCAACGCTAACGCGTGCAATTACAACATATCGATCTTGTTCGCAGACAAATGCGTCGTGATCGTCATTGACCATTTGCTCTGACTGGAGCATCAGTGCTGGTTCAGCGCACGAGGGCCGAGAAGAGGCCTCACTCTTGCCTGTCACTGTAGGAGTGAAAGGGGGTGTACTGTACCAGTTCAGCACAGGAATGGATAGTGAGTTGTCGAAATCTCAATTTTTGTATTTCTGTTCCCGTTCCCTACAAATGTACGGAGGTGGGAAAAGTAATGTCCGAAATCTCCCATTGAATCAACAGATTCTATTACCGGTATTGAAATGGATGCTGATTGGCAAATACCGGTAATTGCTGACAGCTTTCCAGCTTGTTTTCGTGACGAGGTCCAAAAGTCAGGCAAATTCGCACCGACGATGGGCGAGGTCATCCGCGTACTGCTGCTCAACCCGGTCTCGAGCGTCACGTCGCTCGTGTGCCTGCAGCGGCCGCTCGAGTGGGCCGGCGTGCTGAGCGACTTCTACCAGGTCATCACAAACTCGGACGATGAGCCAGCCACCGGTGTGCTCGACCAGTGCAAGGTCCTGCTGCACCCGACCAAGTCGAAGCTCGAGAAGGGCGTCGTTGTGCGTCGCAACGCTCTCGATCGCTCGATCCGCGACGGCGACTTGCTCTCACTCGAGGGCTTCCCATTATCGGCCGTGCCTACAGACGACACTGGCGGGCCTCCGCCAGACCTCCTCGACATTATTGACACGATCGACGTCAATTTTGACACGGCCAAACCCCCACCCGCCGTGAACTCGGGAGCAGCACCTGCCAGCGGCTCGCGCAAGGCGAAGCGCGGTCGGAGCCTCTCGTCCAAGTTCTGGCTCGTAAACAAGCTCGCACAGAGTGGCAAGATCAGGTGTGTGTGGTTGCGGTGCTCATGTAAGGTTGTTGACATTGTTGACATTGTTGACGCTGTTGTCCTCCACAGTGCGGAGCAGAAAGACTCGCTCAAGATGCTGCTGATCGCGTCCGACGACTCATCGCTCCACGACGCGTTCGAGCAGTACGAAGAAACGGGCGACATTGACGTGCTCCTGAACGTGCACGTGAACGCCAAGAAGTCGTTTGCCGGCCTCCCGCCGCTCGCGACCGACGCGTTCGACTTCCAGATCACGCAGAGCATCGAGAACGAGCTCGACCTGCTCTCCATGTCGAACTTTCTGGCGTCCGAGGCGTCCGGACTGCCGCAGCTCACGGCGTCCGACTCGCTCCCGGATCCGGACGCCGTGTTCGCCGACCCGGACGGCGGCGGCTTTATGGACGCGCTCCTCGAGCCCTCGCTCGACATGCTGCCGATGCCGATCGGCCACGGCGACGACCACTCGCTCCCAGTCGCGCTGCCGGGGGACCTTCACGGGATGGAGGAGTGGCTGAAGGATTGAAGGAGTCGATCTCTCGGTGGGAGGGCGAGTGTGTGTATGTGAACTGGCCGCGAGAAGCGTACAAAGTGGACAGAAGAGGAAGGGAGGACGTTCGATGGACGCGTCCAGGATGGGGGAAGCACATTGGAACACGGACGCAGAAGAGTGGGGTGGTGTGTCACGTAATGCAACCGCCAGCGGCTGGGCCGATCTAGCTCTTCTAGGCTCTACCATCCTGGCGTCTCCTTGAGCTCCAGCGGCTCGGCTGCGTACGGTGGCTTGCTGGGGTCCAGCGCTGTGCCTTTCAGATACTCCTGCGAGAGGAATGGACGCAACACACGAGTGCATAGCACATCAGCGATAGGGTGGACAGCAGAGCGAGGGCGTGACGCTACCCTACGTGTGAGACGAACGACGCACCGCTCGCTTCTCCGTGTCCATCATGCTGGCGCGCAGGCAGTGGTACATGTTCTTCCACGTGCCTTTGCACTCGTCCGCTGTGCCGTGGCGGTAGTAGTGCGTCATCTGGTTCCCAGGTGCTGCAAGCCCCAAACACATTGCGTCAATGGCCGACCAGCCGGCCAAGGTGATGGATGACCACCACCCACTCGTGCGTGTCAATCATCCTCCCCCCAAACAGCACGGAACGGGAGGCAGGCGAACGTACTGACGCAGTAGAACGAGCGGTCCAAGAACCACCGGCACGAGAACGAGCGCGTGCCGTCTTCAGCCTCTTCGCCCTGCGTCGCCTCGTGCACGTAGCGCACAGCGCGCTCCGCGTTGTCGGCCATAATGGAGGATGGTTGTCAATTTCTGAAGTGTCCAAATCGCTTCGAAACCCTCGATTTTATCTCGCTCGGTCGATTATGACACGCATTCCAACCAGCTTCAAACCCTCATTGCGCTGTTGCGCCACCTCCACCGGCAGTGCTCCGCGCCGCAAAGTTCCAGCCCTTGAGCTTGAGCTCGTGGAGCTGGTCCTGGAGCACCTTGGTCAGCTCGATCGTGCTCGCGAGCACGCTCTCGAGCTCCTCCTGCACCTGCGACCGGTCCGGCGCCTTCGCAGCGGTCCGTTTGCTCGAGACGCCGAGTAAGTCGCTGACCGATCCGGTGAGACTGGCGCGCGTCAAGCGGCTGTGCGCCGCCGCTTCTTTTGGCGCTGGTTTCGATCTGTTGCTGCTGCTGCTGCTGTAGCTCGGCTTCGCTGACGACGGTCTAGCGGTGGCGGTGGTAGTAGTATGAAGCTGTGGGGCCATGCCAATTGGGACCGTCGCGAGTCGCTCGAACTCGCGCAGTGCCCATACAAAAAACAGGTTAGAAGGGGTCAAGGAGCGAGGGTGTCCAAGTCCAAAGTTCAATGACCAACGCAGGCATACGTGCGCACACAAGTGGAAGAGAGAAAGGAGGATATAGAAAGTCTCGACCGAGACCATCCGGTCGCTTGCTGGCGGGTCCGCGACCTTGATCATGTGGACGCCTTCGCGATCCTACAGATAATAGGCAGTAGCGACCAGTGCGAGACAAGTCCAATGAGTCAGTCTGACTCTGAGCTTCAGGTTTGATAGAAGGAGAGCGGCGGCGTCCGTCCGTACTGGCGCAAGCAGGAACAGTTTCTTGCTTCCAGCGGTGGCGAGCAGCTTGTTCGCTTGGTCCTAGTGTCGTCGTCGTAGAGAGAGAGGAGCAGGTGACCAATCCCGTTCGACAAGCAACAATAGGAGGATCGCTATCTGCGTACGATCTTGAGCGAGATCTTCTTCTTGTACGCAGTCTCCTCACGAAGGAGCTCAAGCTGGTGAACACCGTACAAGAGTGAGCTTACAGAGACCAGGCGGCCTCGACGGACTAGTGTAGTAGGAGCAACGCCTTGAGCTCTTGGATACAAGACGGACAGACGCACCGCGAACTCCCGATCGCGCGTCTTCTTCTTCTCCACCGCTGCTTTCAAGTACGAGAGCGACACGGCGGCTGCAGCGCGGGGGTCGCGTCGACCTCGCGCGCCTTCTTCCTCCGCTTGCTGGCACTCACACCCGCCTTTCGAGTCGAACGTAGCCGCGTGGACACGCACGGACGGGGCCGACGCTGGGCGGAAGTGCGTCGTTCGTGACGACAGCGCTGCTCGCAAAGAGTGAGCGACCGATGAGCGGCTAGCGGCTACAGTATCTACTTGCCTACTCCTTCCTGTCAGGACCCAGGCAGGTTACGAACCTTTTCCGTACTGGCGCTGCTGGTGGGAGGACTGGTGGTCGCGTCCAGTACCAGCGCCCAACTCGCCGTCGTCGTCGTATTCTTCGTAATCGCTACTGCTGCTCTCGTCGACATCATCCACGCCTCCATCGTCACCGTCATCTTTGAAAGCACCGCTGTTGCGACCGTCGAGCTGGCGCTGGAGAGCGCCTCCAGCGGTGGGTGGGACGAAGGATGCGGCGGACAGTGGGGGAGGCCGTGCGGACGGCTTGGCGCTCATTGGCCGAGGCCGAGCACGCACAGGCGCGCGTTCATCCTGCATGGATCCTCTAGAAACAACGTGCGACCTCACAAGCCACGCAAGAATAGGGACGAGCAGGTGGTTTCTCATGGCCACTGCCTATCCAAACAAAGGCCTTGTGTGTGACCCCTCCCTTCCGCTCATACGTAGCTCTGTAGTATATTTCTCTCGCATGGACGTCATGTCATGTCTGCACCACCGGAACCATCGGGCACTCCCTCTCACGCCACAAGTGCCCTAGTACGATTGATTCAAGCCGCTCGCCAGTGGGTTACGAACGCACGCACACGCGCTCACGCGTCTCTTGCAATCGCCGTCGTGCGTCGTCACGCGTCCCACGTCGTCCGTCCTGTGGGAGGGACACGCGCCGCTCGCTTTACCAGCGGGTGAGCTCCGCGCGCTCGTCCGCGAGGCTCTGCGCGACCTCCGCGAGCGGCGCCACGTACGAGTGGAGCGGCTGCTGAATCGCTTGGATCTCCTCTGGCAAGTACGTGCGCTTCATCGAGCAGTCGGCCGCACGAGCGATGCGGCGCGTGCGCGCCGTGTACTCGTCTTTTGAGACCCAGTGGAGCGCCTCCTGCACGGCCGGGATGTCCACGAGCACGTCGTCGTACTTGAGCCCGTACTGCGCAAAGGACTTGCTCACGCTCTTCTTGTAGAGCCCGGCAGCGCGGGCGAGGAGGCCGCTCATTGTCGTCGTCTTCTTGGAGGGAGGTGGAGGTGGTCGGGAATGCCTTGAGGTTGCTGGCTGGTTGGGTTTTTATTCTCCGCCACACAGACACACACGCTGGGACGGACGGACGAGAGTGGAAGGGGGAGTCGTTTTACGGTTCGCAGTGACATTTTCATAGTGACATAAGCAGAGAATAGTATGTATTGTTGGGTCGTGTGGTCCACTGTAATGATGTGTCCTCACACGAAACGTCACTTCTACTTTGATGTCCCTGACCTGGACCTACTCATGGATCCTGTGACGCCACATCTCCCAGAAACCCCGGGCGTTCCTCGGCCACGGACGCGCGGTGCACGTCGACGCGTGCAGACCGCCGATACATTCCCATTGTTGCTCAGCAGCCACCGTCCGCCCATCGCCACCTCCACCACCACCACTGTCCACCGCAGTCGGCACCTCGACGACGCGCGCGACGAAGACGACGGCCGTCTCCGTGCCGACGCGCTCCGGAGCCGCTTGCAAGCGACCGGCGTGAAGCGCAGCCTCGTCCAAGCGCAGCTGTTCCCAGAACCGTCCAACCAGCGAGACGCAAGCCACTGCCGCATCGACACGCCGCTCTCAACGCTGCACACACGGGCAGCAGGTGCTGATGGACACGTGCTGCTCGGATACGACGCCAGCAGCGCAGACAATACACCGCTGGCTCCATCTCGAGCGCGCGTAGCAGATGGAGCGTTGATCCCTTCGCGTCCGACGTCGTCGTCATCACTCGTGTCTGGCTCACGACGACAGAGAGCGCCGCACTCAGCACGCGACGTGTCCGTGTCGACAGACGCACAGCCGCTGAAAGTGCCAATGACAGCGAGGGATCGGTACTATGTGGAGAAGCGCGCGACGACCGCTCCGGCGTCGCCTGCGCTGCAAGGGACGAAGCGCCGGCCGCTTCTCCCGTCGCCACAGTCCAGTGGAAGCGATCAACGACCTCCGACACAGTCCCATACCAGCAAATCTACGCTACTCCTCCAGGCCATATACCCACTGCCGGCTTCTAAAAGCGACGATGTGGAGCTCCCACGGCGCCACGAGCTTCTTTCGCAGACACGCGGCTTCCAGACGCTCACAGAGAGCATCGCAGACCAGATGAACGCGAGCCTGAATGCCGAACGTGGAGCTGTCGACGCTGCCGCGCACCAAGCGGCGCTAGTTGGTCGCGCAGCAGTGCCACGCGACTCGTTTCTGTACCTCCGTCGCGTGGACTCGAACCCGTACAGCCTGTCGCTGACAACGCACGCGCGCATTGACCCGGACGACTATTACACAGTCAGCCGACTCGGGGTCACGCACTTTGCGCACCAGAGCTCCGAGTTCGTGACGATGGAGGCGTTTGAGCGCGAGAAGTACCTCTACTCGCTCATTGTCAAGGTGCGACCATAGAGAGTACCGCTCGGAAGAGCGGTTGGTTGGCTCGGGTAGGAGCCACTGGCTCTCCTTCTCTAACATCGCGTGCCGTGTCGTGGTGCGGTCTAGCTCCCATTCTTCAAGCGCTATCGAACGTGGAAGCGATTCCGACTCTGGAAGCACGCTCTGAACGCTCGGAAACGCGCGGACGCGACGGTCGCGCTCACGCAGAATCTCTTTATCTTACTGCCGCACCTGCACGACGCGCTCGTTCACCTCCGCCACGGCTGCATCGGTCTGCTTCACGTGCACTTGTTTGCGTTCGAGAGTGAGCGAGAGCGAAGGATAGCGAGCCATCTCGACCACCGAGAGGCAGCCAGCGACGAAAGACGGCTCGAGAAAACGTACACGCTGACCGAGTTCAGCAGTCGTCTCAAGGCGCAGAAGATGGTGTGCGAGCGCCTCGTCGACCAGTTCATCGCCCAGTCCGGGATCATTGCGAAACAAGCGTGCGAGCAGTTCCTGTACGACTTTCTCCAAGGCACGGGCTTCAACTCGAAGCGCACTTCACACGACAACAGCCCGAAAGCGACGTCTCAACGTGTCTCGCTGTACGTGAACGCGAAAGAAGAGGCGCGACGGAAGAGCGTGCTTGCTGCGCTCCCCCAAGCGGATCCAGAGCGGACGATGACGTACACAGAACGCGCGACAATGCGAACGCAGTGCCGCCGCATGACGCAGTTTCTCCGCGTCGTCGAGTTCTACTTGTCGGACGCGTTGCTCCAGATGGCGGTCGCGTCGGCGGAGCGGCTACGGTGTGAGATGGCGAGCTTGAGCGTCAGCGTGGGCGGTCCACAAAGCGATGCCAATGATAGCAAAGCAGACGTGCGAAAGGGACCACCGCGAGTCGAACTCGGTGCATTCAGCAACGAGCATCAGAACGGCAGTAGCGTGCCACTCTTTCGCGTCGAAGTGGCTCTCGAGTCGGCAGCGCCGCCGTCGCTCGGTGCGATCCCAGTCGGTTCAGCGTGGAGCGGCAGCTCACACGCTCGTATCGTTCGACGCAACTCAAGCTTGTTGACGCTCCCGCTCGCCAGCAAACCACCGTCACCAGTGCGCGAGTTGCGCGCCGGCGACTCGAGCGACCAACTGGCGTTTGCTCCAACCACAGAGCTGCTGCGCTTGCAAGTCGAGACGTTGGTTTTCAACGGACTCAAGGCGGTGACGAATCGCGAGCGGCTCTTGTGCAACCCCATGTTCCGCGCGTACGTGGAACTGAGCCGGGACGACAGTGCCGGCGCTAGCGACGACGAGAGCGACACGGGCGAGCTCGCAAGCGAGAGCATGGACGTGGAGATTCTCATCCTGGAGGACACAGCGTTCGTCGAGACGCTCCAAGGTATCAACGCGATTCTGCTCGACGCGTACGACAGAGCTGACGTCGCGTGTCGCGTCCTGTCGCCGTTCTTAGACAAGTACAAAGCGAACGTGCTCTTTGGCCGGACTCTCTCGGATCCACGCTGTTTCGAGCACGCAGACGCAGACACGTTCCGAGAGCTCCTAGACAAGTACGTGCGAGAGATCAAACTGGTGGACGAGCTCCCGGACGAGTCGTCGTGTGGGCTCTTGCTGCTTGACAAAGTGAAGCTGAACGCAGTGCTGAAACCGTCCCCTCGACGCTGTCTCGAGCGGCTCGAGCTGCTGATCCCGATCGTGATCCGACAGAAGAACGACAGCTTTATGCGCGAGCTGAGTGAGAGCAACGACCGGATCAGCGCGATTCCGTCGTCTGTCGACGACTTCGCAGCGACAGTAGCGTACCTCCGGCAGCTCCAAGCCAGTATGGACGACCTGGACGACCGGTACGCTGTCTTGAAGAACCTCTACCAGCTCGTCGACGATTTCAGCTTGAAGCTCACGGACGTGGATCACATGAACGCGTTCCTGGTCTCCCAGAAGCGGACGCAGCTCCGCACGTCGATGGAGCTGTTCGAGAACAGCTGCGACCAGTACACGACCAAGTTTGGGATTGAACTCGAAGCGCGCATTCCTGGTCTTGCAGCCCGCTTGGTGGCGATCGCCCAGTCGCTTGCGCACGCTTCGCTCTTTCAACTCGAGTCGGCGCCAGACGACGTCATTGTGTACCTCTCGACCGTGGCAGATAACCTTTGCGGACTCGAAGAAGCTGTCAAGAAGCACCTCTTTCATGAACAGACGCTCGCGTTGCCGCAAACGACAGCGTTTGAAGAGCTGAGTGACGTGAAAGCGGACCTCGTGCTCAAGATGGACCTCTGGCACGCGCTGTCGTCGTGGACCCACAACGTGCAGCAGTGGGAGCGCCTGGAATTCCCAACAGACGTGAACGTAGCAGGCATTGCCGAGCAGATCGACGACAGCTTTGCTCGGATTCTCGCGTGGGAGGCGCGTCTCTCGCCTGGGATGCACGTCCTGTGCGCGCACCTGAAAGCAAGCGTCGACACGTATCGTGTCACGATGCCGATTCTGTCGGATCTCCAGTGTCCGAGCTTTGAAACACGCCATTTCATAGAGCTCGAGACGCTGCTCGGCTTCAGTCTCCGCGCGTTCGAGCGCGAGACCACGAATCGCGCCGAAGGAGGCTCCACACTGACGCTCGGACAGCTCGTGGCGTTGCAACTGGCACCGTTCGGTCCACAGATCAGCCGGATCGCAACTGAAGCGACCCAAGAGCGGCTGCTGAAAGAAGCGCTCGACAAGCTCGTGGCAATGTGGGACCACATGAAGTTCGATGTGAAAGCGTACAAAGACATCAAGGACGCGTACGTCCTCGTCGCGTACGAGACGATCTACGCGAGTCTCGAGGAGTCCCTCGTGAGTCTCACTGCGCTTCTGAGCTCCAAGTACCTCGCGCCGATCAAAGACGTCGCGCTCACGTGGCAGAAGCGCTTGACGGTCTTTCAAGAGACACTGGACGCGTGGATCGAGTGCCAGCGGAAGTGGATGCACCTCGAGAGTATCTTTGCCGCGCCTGACATCCAGAAGCAGTTACCGAACGAAGCCATGCTATTCGTAAGCGTGAACCAGTTCTGGAAAGACATCATGCGACGAGCGCGTGACCAGCAGAACTGTCTCAAGATCTCGGGTGCGATCTTTGCAGGCGCCTCGACTGGCACGACGGTGGCGAGCGGAGCCGGCCACGCAGTCCTCGACACGATGATCAAGCACAATCTGTCGCTCGAGCGCATTGAGAAGTCGTTGGAAGACTACTTGGAGACGAAGCGCGGGTTCTTCCCACGCTTCTACTTTATCTCGAACGACGAGTTGCTCGAGATCTTGGCGCACGCGAAAGAGCCACAGGCAGTCCAGCGGCACCTCTGCAAGTGCTTTGACGCGCTCGTGAAGCTCGAGCTGAGCGGAGGAGGCGACGCGACAGCGGTCACTACGACCACTCACGACATTGTCGCGATGGTCAGCCCAGAAGGCGAGCGTGTGCCGTTCGGACGGAGTTTGAAAGCACGCGGGAACGTTGAAGACTGGCTCACAGCTGTGCTCACGACGATGCGGACGACGCTCCACCGAGCGGTCAAGACGTGCTTGCTCGACTACCAGCACGGGTCCCGCGAGACGTGGGTCTTTCGGCACCCCGCGCAAGCGGTCGCCGTCGTGTCGTACATTATGTGGGCACGCGAGTGCGAAGTGTGCTTCCGGTCTCCGTCGCACGACCCGCAGCGTGAGCTCCAGCTCTGGCACCAAACGATTTGCTTACAGCTCAGCAACCTCACGCGTCTCGTGCGGTCGTCACTCACACGCTTGCAGCGGAGCCTCGTGGTATCGCTTGTAATGACGGACGTGCACTTTCGCGACGTGGTTGACGAGCTCGTGAGTAAGAACGTCGCGTGTGCTGACGACTTTGTCTGGACCCAGCAGTTACGGTACTACTGGCACGCCGAGCACGACGAGTGCGATGTGCTCCAAGCGAACTGCACGATCAAGTACGGGTACGAGTACATGGGCGCGTGCAGCCGCCTCGTGATCACGCCGTTGACCGATCGGTGCTGGATGACGATCACGGGCGCGCTGGAGCTCCGCTTCGGTGCTGCACCGTCTGGACCAGCAGGGACGGGGAAGACCGAGACTTCGAAAGACCTCGCCAAGGCGCTCGGGACGCTCTGCATCGTGTTCAACTGCAGCGACCAGATTGACTACAAGATGGTTGGGAAGATCTTTAACGGCGTGATCCAAGCTGGCTGCTGGACGTGCCTAGACGAGTTCAACAGGATCGACATTGAAGTCCTCTCGGTCGTCGCCCAGCAGATGCACGTACTGCGGACTGCACGCTTGCTCAACAGTGCGAGTGTGTTCTTTGAAGGTCGCCACGTCGCTCTCCGCGAACACCACATCATCATCACCATGAATCCAGGGTACGTTGGCCGCACCGAGCTGCCCGACAACTTGAAGCTCTGTTTCCGTCCGGTGGCGATGATGGTCCCAGACTATGCGCAGATCGCCGAGATCCTGCTGTTCGCAGAAGGCTTCCAGACTGCGCTCGTGCTCTCGAAGAAAGTCACGAAGTTGTTCAAGCTCTGCAGTGAGCAGCTCTCGCAGCAGCCGCACTATGACTTTGGCATGCGGTCGGTCAAGTCGGTGCTCACGATCGCTGGGACGCTGAAGCGTGCGACTGCGACAGCGTCCCTGTCGCTCGCGAACCACGTGGACGAGAACGTCGTGCTCATCCGTGCAATGTACGACGCGAACGTGAGCAAGCTCGTCGATGCCGACAGTGTACTTTTTCGTGGCATCTTACGCGACCTCTTCCCTGAGACACTGGCGACTGCGAGTAGAGCAGACGACACGCTATTTGGGAGTACAGCGACGGGTGTCGGGATCGCAGCCTGGATGGCGTCGCTCGCTGACGAAGTGGACAACCAACTCGCACACCACGGTCTCCAGGTCGCACCAAAGTGGAAGAAGAAAGTCGTCGAGCTCTTCACGACACTCGACGTCCGCGTCGGTGTCGTGCAGACAGGTGCGAGTGGGAGCGGCAAGAGCACGGCCACGCGCGTGTTGAAAGACGCGCTCACGACGCTCCGCGACAGGAAAGCCCACCCGAGTGGGAAGTTTCAGCGGGTCGTGTCGTTTGTCCTGAACCCGAAAGCGATCTCCATGGCCGAGCTCTACGGCTTGTTCCACCCTGTGACTCGCGAGTGGACCGACGGGCTCGCGTCGAGCATCCTTCGTGCGTGTATTGCGGAGAAGAGCGGGCAGCTCCTGTCGCTGGCTGCTGAAGCGTCTCCGAGTGACGGCGGACCGTACTACTGGATCACGTTCGACGGACCGATCGACGTGCTCTGGATCGAGAGCATGAACACTGTCCTCGACGACAACATGACGCTCTGTCTCGCAAACGGCGAGCGCATCAAGCTCCTCCCACGGATCCACTTGTTGTTTGAAGTCCTCGACACGGCGTCGGCGTCACCAGCTACGATCAGTCGCCTCGGTGTCGTGTATTACCACCCGAGCTACCTTGGCTGGCGCCCGTACGTCGAGTCGTGGGTCGCGACGCTCGCAGTGCCAATGACACGCCCGTTGAACGACACGACAGCGAGCGCTGAGACGACGCTCGTACGTCTCAGCGCTACACACCGAGCACGAATCCTCCAGTACTTTGACACATTCATTGACGCTGGTATCGCGTTCGTGCGGTCGTCTGGACATCCAAACACCGCTCCCGGCTGTGCGACGGCTTCGAAAGTGCCTATCCATACAAGTGACGTGACGTTCGTGACGAGCGTGTGTCACCTCTTCCAGAGTCTCCTGCTCTACCACGTCCCGTCAGAGCTCTTTGCGCCCGTCACTGCTGCGTCGATCCCAGGTGGCTCGAGTGCGGCAGCTGCGGCCGTCGCTGCGCTCGAGCACCAGCAGCTCCGGTGTCTCGACTTGCTCTTTGTCTTTAGCTACGCATGGTCGTTTGGTGGGAACCTCCACGTCGACGAGTACCGGAAGGCGTTCCAGGACTTTGTGCTTGCGCAGCTCCAGTCGCACGAGCCGCTCTTGAGTCCGGACTTGTTGGCGATCCACGGCAAGATCCCAACGCCGCATGGGATGACGCAAGTGACGGACAACATCCACGACTTCTTCATTGACTTTCAGCACATGAGCTTCTCGCCATGGACGAACGTGGTGCACGGCGCTGTCGCGTACGACCCGAACAGGCCGCTGTCGCAAGTGCTCGTCCCGACTGTCGACGTCGTGCGCTACTCGTACTTGACGGAGCTCTTAGTACTCGACGCACGGAAGCCTGTGCTGCTCACTGGCGCGACTGGGGCCGGCAAGTCGATGCTTGTGAAGCACTTAATCGACGCGACCAGAGCTTCAGGAAGAAGAACGACAGGCACCAAGACGCTCCTGCCGATCTTCCTCCAGTTCTCCGCGCAGACGTCGAGCGCTGTGACGCAGCTGAGTCTCGAGAGCAAGTTCGTCAAGAAGCGCAAGACGTTGCTCGGTGCACCACCGAACACCGACCTCGTCGTGATCGTGATCGACGACATTAACCTCCCGACAGCTGAGCGTCTTGGTGCGCAGCCGCCGATCGAGCTCTTGCGCCAGTACTTGGAGTTCCAAGGCTTCTACGACCGCGACAAGTTCTTCTGGAAAGACGTCGCAAACTCAGTATTGCTCGCAGTCGGCGGACTCCCTGGTGGTGGCCGCCACACGCTCTGCCCGCGGCTTGTGCGTCACTTTGCCGCTGTCTTGTGCCTCCCGACGAGCGACGACGACACAATGCGCACAATCTTCCGCGCTATTCTGTCCGAGCACGTCGCTTGTAACGCTTCAGTTCCCAAGAGCGTACGCGACGTCCTTCTGCTGCTCGTAGACGCAACTTGCCAGTTGTACAGCGCGGTTGCACGCGAGCTCCTCCCGAGTCCGTCCAAGTGCCACTACCTCTTTAACCTGCGGGATGTCGCGAAGCTCCTGCAAGGCGTTGTGTTCGGGACCCAGCGGTTCTTTGGTGGTGGCGCGAAAGCTCCTGCAACAACAGCCACCCCACTGGCGAGTGCGTTGACGGCCGAGAGCGTCACCCGGCTGTGGGCCCACGAAAGCATCCGCGTGTTCCGCGACCGTCTCGTCGACGAGCCGGACCGGCGGTGCTTCTCGGAGCACCTTGTCGCTGTCGCGAGTACCTGTCTCGGATACGCGTGCACGCTCGAGAACTTCGACGACCCAGTCGAGCGGGACACAACGGACCAGCAGAGTGGTGGTGAGCCGATGACGTTTGCTCCGCTGCTCTTTGGGGTGCCTCCGCGTTGTCGCAGCACGCAACACCGTCCACATGGCCACGCGACAGCGACAGAGTCAGGCCTTGTCTACGAGGAGATTACAGATCTCATGGCATTCGAAGCTGAGCTCGACAGTGCGATGGCGCAGTACAACGAGAGCTCGCACGGTCACGGACGAGGAGGCGAGCGGCAGCTCGTCTTCTTTCGCGACGCGATCGTGCACGTCGTCGCGATCTCACGGATCTTGCACCAGCCGTGTGGACACGCGCTGCTGCTTGGGATGGGCGGGGCTGGGAAGCGGTCGCTCACGCGCGTGAGTGCGTTTCTGAACGGCTACCGGTGCGTCGAGATTGACGTGAAGAAGCCATACGGCGTCACGGAGTTCCGCGACGACCTCAAGGCCGCGATGCTAGAGACTGTGCTCGGTGAGACACACGCGAGTCGTGGAGACGACAGCAAGAGTGGAGCGCTGGCGTCGAGTACGAGGACTAGTGATCGTGTGTCGGTCATAGAGCATGACTCCTCCACACCGATAGTGCTGTTGCTGAACGACTCACAGCTCGTCTCGGACGCACTCGTGGACGACGTGAACACGCTTCTGAGTGGCGGGGAGATCCCCAAGCTCTTTACGCTTGAAGAGCGCGAGAAGATCATCGCAGACGTGCGACTACTGCTGCTGAGTCCGACCAACCACCACGACCAGCAAGCAGTCGTCTATCGCCCGACGACTCTGCCAACCAGGACGACGAGTGCAGACGAGCTGGAGCGAACCCTGTCGACACCGCCACCTGCCGAACTCTCTCGCGTGGACTGTGAGACGTTCTTCTTCTCCCAGGTCCACAACCACCTCCACCTCGCTCTCTGCCTCTCGCATACCAGCGACGCGTTCCGGGCCCGCGTACGGGCCTTCCCGTCGCTCATCCACGGCACTACGATCGTCGCTTTCGACGCGTGGCCGACGACTGCGCTCCAGTACGTCGCATCCCGGTATCTGTCGTCCCACAGCTCTGGGACTAGGAGCGCACTGGACGACGCGACTAAGCGTGCACTCACGGGGCTCTGTGTTGAAGTGCACCGCTCTGTCGGCTCTGCTGCTGCCGCATTCGCCGCCCAGCGTCGTCGCCGTGTCGTCATCGCGCCGCCGCACTTCCTCGACCTCATTGCGCTCTTCCAGCGTCTCGAGACCGAGAAGCGCGCACAACTCCATACGAAGCTCCAGCGGCTCACAACTGGCGTCGTGACACTCGACGCGACGAACGCGCTCGTGACGACGCTCCAGGACGAACTCGTGGCGCTCCAGCCAGGGCTCGTGGAGAAAGCGCACGAAGCCGAGCTTCTGCTCCAACGCGTGAGTGTCGACCAGGTCGAAGCGACCACCGCAGCGGCCCAAGTCGCGTCAGACGAGAGCCGCGTGAAGCAACAACAGAAGGAGATGGCTGCGTGCCAAGCCGACGCTCAGAGCGACCTCGATCGGGCTCTCCCAGCGCTGCACGCAGCTGTGACAGCGCTCGACTCGCTCGACAAGAAAGATATTACCGAAGTCAAGGGCTTTATCAAGCCACCGCAGGCAGTCCAAGTCGTGATGGAAGCTGTGTGCATTATGCTCGGCGAGAAGCCGGACTGGGACACGAGCAAGCGCGTGCTGTCGCGCAGTTCACTCTTATCCGAGCTGAAAGAGTACGACAAAGACTCCATTGCACCGGCGGTCTTGAAACGCGTGCGCAAGTACATTGAGAGCCCCGAGTTTGCAGTCGACGAAGTCAAGAAAGTGTCGCGTGCCGCCATGTCGCTCTGTATGTGGGTCCACGCAGTTGACACGTACGCGCGCGTATACAAGGACGTGGCACCGAAACGCCAGCGGCTCGCTGACATGAACACTGTGCTGGCGACTGCGAACGCGACCCTCGCAGCGAAACAGCACGAGCTCAGTCGCGTCTTGGCGAGCGTGCGGGCGCTCCAGGACCAGTGCAACGCAACGCTGGCGGCGAAGCAGCGGCTCGTGGACGAGTCGGAGCTCACACAAGCGCGCCTCGAGCGAGCCGAGCGCCTCACTGCCGGTCTGAGCGACGAGCGCGTGCGCTGGAAGCGCAGCATCGAGCAGCTGAAAGCGGAAGGCGCGACTGTCGTTGGGAACGCGTTCCTCGCAGCTGCGAGCATCGCGTACTTAGGGCCGTTCGACGGTAGCTTCCGAGCTGATGTCCTGCAGCACTGGGTCGCAGTCGCTGCGAGTCTGTCGCTCAACGTCGCAAGCGACTTTGCGCTGGTCGACGTTGTCGGCGACGCTGTCGAGCTGCGCGAGTGGCAGCTGCTTGGGCTCCCGAGCGACGCCGTGTCGGCTGAGAATGCGATCAGTATCCGTAAGCACAGCAAGCGGTGGCCGCTCCTGATCGACCCGCAGCAGCAAGCGAGTCAGTGGCTCAAGCGGCTCGAAGCGTCGTGTGGGCTCTGCGTGGTCAAGTGCAGCGACAACGCGCTCGCCCGCGTGCTCGAGCAGTGCTCGCGCTCTGGGACGCCGCTGCTCGTAGAGGACGTTCCCGAGTCGTTCGAGTCGTCGCTCGAGCCGGTAATGTGTCGAAGTGCAATGCTCGCAACAGGCTCGACCAGTGGCTTGGCGATAGTGAAGCTCGGTGATCGAGTCGTCGACGTCGACCCACTAAAGTTCCGCTTGTACCTGACAACGAAGCTCGCGAACCCAGTGTTCGCGCCTGACGTGTTCATCCGCACGAACGTGATCAATTTTACAGTCACGCGAGAAGGTCTAGAAGGTCAGCTCTTGAGCGACGTGGTGAAGCGAGAACGGCCCGAGGTCGAAGCGCGCAAGTACGCGCTGCTCACAAGCATCGCAACGGACCAGAAGCTGCTGTACGAGATTGAGCGCACGATCTTACGGCTCCTCTCCGAGTCCGACAGTACGATCCTCGACGACCAAGCGCTCATCGAGGCGCTCGAAACGTCCAAGCAGACGGCGCTGGTCGTCACGCGTCGACTCGCCGAGTCCCAAGCGACACAGCTCGAAGTCCTCGAAATCCGCGACCAGTACGCGTCGATCGCAGCCCGGGGTGCGCTGCTCTACTTTGCCGTCGCAGACCTCGTAAGACTCGACTCTATGTACCAGTACTCGCTCGAGTACTTCACTCGGCTCTTCAACGCGAGTGTCGACAGTGCGCCACCGTCGGCTGAGCTGTCGCAGCGGCTTGCGAGCCTCGAAGCGCACTTGATGCTCGTCGTGTACCGGAACATTTGCCGCGGTCTCTTTGAAGCACACAAGCTCCTCTTCTCGCTCGTCGTCTGTCTCCGCATCCAAGTGATGACTGGCGAGGTAAGTGACCGAGCGATCCGGCTCCTGGATGCGTCGTCGACGACAGCAAAGCTCGACGAAGTCAGCGACAGAGACGCTCACAGTGGGGCGGGTAGCCGACTAGCCGACGCTGGGAGCGTCCTCGTCGCGCTCGCGGACGCCCACGCTCCGTTTCAGTCCGTGCTCGAGTCGTACGAGCGCGACCTGAGTGCTTGGCGCAGCTGGATCGCAAGTGCGAGTCCGTACGTGACGAGCCTTCCAAGCGGGTGTGACGACCGCCTCTCGCTCTTTGACCGTCTCGTGCTCGTTCGATGGCTCTGTAGCGACACGTTTGTCGACGCTACGAAGCGCTACATCAGCGATCGCCTTGGCGACTCTTTCGTCGCGTCCGAGAGCTTCGCGATGGCCGACGTCTATAGCGACATGGACAATGCGACGCCGTGTTTGTTCATCTTGTCGTCTGGCGCAGACGCAAAGGCCGTCTTGGACCGGTTTGCACGCGCACAGGGTGTTTACGACGCCAAGTACCACGTGATCTCGCTCGGGCAAGGCCAAGGACCGGTCGCGGACGCTAGGATGGAGCAATGCAGGCAAGACGGTCACTGGCTCGCTTTGCTGAACGTGCACTTGGCCAAGTCGTGGCTCCTTGGGTTCCAGCTCGAGCTCGCAGCGACGACTACAGAGCGACTGAGCGACGTCCACAGCGACTACCGTCTCTTCCTCGCATCGTTCCCAGCCGCGTACTTTCCGATTGCGATCTTACAGAACAGCGTCAAGGTGATCTGCGAGCCGCCGAAAGGGATCAAAGCGAACGTCCGCCGTTCCATGACGCTCTTGTTGCATGCCGAAGAAGCGAGAGACGACAATGATGACGACAATGACGCGACAGCTGAGGACGCTCCACGTACCGAAGCCGTGTGGTTCCGGCAAGTCCAGCTCCAGCTCGCGTTCGGACTGAGCTTCTTCCACGCCATCGTCCAGGAACGCGCCAAGTTTGGTGCGCTCGGGTGGAACCTCCCGTACGACTTTAGCGACTCGGACTTTCTGAGCGTCTTGGCGCTCCAGAAGCGGCTGCTCCACAGTGCACACAGCAGCGTCAGCCGCAAGAGCAGACTCGCACGGAACGGGTCAATGCTCACGGTGGTGGATGTCGAGAGCGCAGACGCGCTCAGTGCCGAGCGCTACCGCGTTCCGTGGGATGCGCTCCACTTCCTCACCGCCGAGATCTACTACGGCGGCCGCGTGACGGACGAGTTCGACCGGCGCTGTCTTGTCGCGAATCTACTGCGGTTCTGCTCGCCATCGACGCTCGCATTGGGTGGCTACAGTGCGAACCACCAAGACGACCCAGCAGCTCGGCTCTTCCCACTCGCCGACGACCAGTTCTGCTGTCCCGCATTCCGCGACCACCGCGAGATGAGTGCATTCGTAGACAGCTTGCCGCCACTGGACGCACCGTTCGTGTTTGGAATGCACCCGAACGCCCACATGTACTTCCAGGAGCAAGATACGCAGCGGCTTGTTGCAGAGCTGCTGCTGCTGCATCCACCTACTGATGACGGCGACCGAGACGGACGAGACGGAACGGCTGGGACAGAGACCATGCGTGCCAGTGGTGGTAGTGGTACCAGCCAAGAGGACGAAGTAGTGCGCCGAGCCCGCGAGCTCCAGACGAAGCTCCCGCGTGTTCCAGACGGGATCTCAGACGCTACGCTAAGCGTGTCGAGCTCCGACAGTGGCCTCATCGACCCGCTTCTTGTCGTGTTGCAGCAAGAACTGACAAAGTGTCACGCACTGCTCCAGTTCGTCCACGATCGTCTCGATGTGGTCGAGAGAGCGCTCAGAGGCGTCGTCGCCATGTCGCACAGTATCGAAGCTGTCGTCCGCAGTCTCGTCACGCACCAAGTGCCGCTCGAGTGGCGCCGCATGGACGGCAGTGCGAGCGTAAGTACATTCACAGCGTTCGCTGCGTCGTCGACGTCGCTATCGCTGAGCCACTGGGTGACGCAGCTGCGGTTCCGCTTCGAGTTCCTGCACTCGTGGCGCACGGACGGCAGGCCGCCACACAATGTGTTTCCACTGTCGATCTTCAGCTTCCCCCAAGGCTTCTTCACGGCGCTCCTCCAGCGCCATGCGCGCAAGTACGTCGTACCGATCCACCACTTGGAGTTCCACTTTGACGTCGTGTCGAGCGAGTCGACACATGGGGACACTGCGAGTGCGGCATACGACACACTCGGGCGACAGGACGACAACGATGAGAACCAGGACGGCGACGACGACAGACGTAGCACGCGAGAGGCGGACGGCGCGTATATCTCGGGGCTGTTTCTCGAAGGCGCACGGTGGGACGACGAGACGGGGCGATTGTGCGACCCGGAGCCGGGCGTGAGGCAACACATCATGCCGCTCATCCACGTCCTTCCTCGAGCAGTCGGAGACGCAGTGTCTGCGTCCGCACCGACAACCACCAGTTCAAACCGACTGAAAGGCGGCGGCACTGTCGTCTCCACGCCTCGTGTCGCTTCGAGTCTTCTTCTTTCGGCACCGTCGTCACAGCGAAAGTCGACGCTCGACACGACGGCTGGCAGGACTGTTCAAGTCCACGCCGAGGGCTTACGGAGCGGAACCTTAGCGATGCGAGCCACTGTGGCCCCAGCCACGGCTTTCAAGTACGCATGTCCAGTATACAAGACCCCAGCACGCAAGGGGGCCCTCTCGACCACTGGCATCTCGACCAACTTTGTCCTGACCATTGAGCTGCCATGCGAGCGAGCCCCAGAGCACTATGCACTCAACGGTACGGCGCTGGTGTGCAACATTACAGACTGAGGACGAGATGAGGAGCTGGAAGATCGGAGGAGGACAGGACGAGAGAGCATGCGAGGACCAGGTTGACAAGAAGCGATCGAGCGAGTTTGATGACGACCCGAGAGCGATCGATTATTCGAGAGTCGACAGATTGTGACGGGGCGATCACCACCACCATCGCTTCAGCTTGAGGCGAGTCGCGACCGATTGATTGGCTCATGTTGTTTTTGAAGTAAGTATGATTACAGTTCGTGCTCCATCAACTTATTTTCAGCATACAGACAGCAAGTCAAGTTGAAAAATCTCAAAACGATTTATTTTTCCGAAACTAATGAGTCAGAGACAAAGTTGTTGACATTCTACAACTTTGCTGAGTCTCCTGGCCAACGTGTCCGGCACAGTGTGGGGCGAACGGACCAGCGTGCTCGCTTGCCGTGACCTACGCCAAGAGTCCGTCTTGCATATCCGATCGGCACGGTACTTGAGTACTCCAGGTTCCCTTCCATTGCCATGGCGAACTCATCTTTTCGCTACGCCTGACAAGCGAAGTGACGAGTCTCGACGAGTCCGAAGTCTCGATCGAACGCGTCGCGATACTAGCGAGCAGCGTTTGCTACAGTAGGCGTGGGTCTTTACTCTGTCTTCATTCCGTTCGTGGAGTGTGTCGCCGCGGTGTCGTGAATAGTGCCTCTTTCCACGGCTTATGACGCGTACCTGAGGCTAAAAAACGATCGGCACCAGCGTCGGACTCCCCCCCGGATGGAAGCAAGCGTACGTAGCGTACCACTACAGTATCTACAGTGTAGATACACCTACCTACGCTTCCTTCTCTCTCCTATCGCTGGCTGGAGCAACAGTGGAAAGTTAGACGACTGCAGGTCTTTGGCGCCATCTCAAGGTGATACGAAGAAGCAAACTGAACGCGATGGACGCCCGAGTCCGGGCGCCAGGGCCAACGTCGCTTCTCGGGTGGACGAACAGCCCACCAACCCCAGGCCCGTTCGCACTGATGGACTCGCGCAGGTGAGCGACCAGTTGGTTTGGTGCTCATGGGTCCACTCGTTCGAGTTTGCTTCCAATTGTCAAAGGATCTCACTCAGAACTTACTCGCGAGCGATTGAGAGTTGAGTGAGAGAGTGAGAGCGAGCGGTGGCGACGGAGGGGGAAGAATATCGGTTTTTGCTCCAGTCCAGTCGGCTCAGTCATTCATTCGAGCACTCACTCCAGCCGGCTCCTCCAGCAGCTCAAGTGCCTCCGCTCCGGCGCTCTCGTGGCTCCGCTGTGTGTGTAATCCGCCTGCCCGCCCCGAGCAGCCAGCTCCCATATATGGCCGACACGGACCTGGGCGCTGACGGCTTTGCGCTCGTCGCGCCAGCGGCCGCCGCGGTCGCGCGCGCGTCGGACTCGAGCGACGACGACCGGCCGCTCTCGACGCTCCGTCCGAGCCAGTGGACCGCAATGAAGCGCGCTGGGAAGCCAAAGCTCAAAGTCACAGCCACGATGGCACAGATGCGTGACCGTGGACAGGTGCCGCCGTCGAGTGCGTCCAAAAAGACACAGTCGAAGAAGAAGAAGAAGTCGCGGCCGCCCACGCCGCCAATGATGACGAGCGGCGGTGGTGGGATGCTGAGTGTCTTTGAGCTCTGCAACTCGGACGACGAGCGGTCGGCACTCGCTGTTGGTGGACCCCACGACAGCGGACGCCACCGGACGCAGAGCTTCGACTCGGACGCGACGCTCGGCTCGGAAGCGGACGCAGGCTCGCGCAAGTCGGCGGACGAGGACGACACGACGTCGACTGTGGACGGCGACAATGGCTCGGACCTGGACGAAGGCTGGTCGGACCACAACCGCTGGTATTGTAACATTTGCAAGGTGCGGTGTGTCACTAGAGTGAACCAGTTGCGTGAGTGGGTTGGGATGAGGGAGTGGAGTGGAGTCTACGCGTTGTTCGCACACGACGACTGACTGGTGGGGACTGTGTGGTCGACAGGACGGTGGGGAGCTCCTCTGCTGCGACCGGTGTCCACGCGCGTTCCACATGAGCTGGTGCGTGGCTGTCACTAAAACGGGGGAGAATGGCGGACTGACTATATGAGGCTGACTATGTCGCCCTCTCTCTCTTGTCGACTGTGCGCAGCTTGGGGATGGGGGAGACTGCGATCCCAGAGACCGAGTGGTACTGCAAAATGTGCTCGTACGTGCCTTACGAGGCCTGGTTGGCTGAGACGACGCTGTCGTTGTGGCATCGCGTCCTCATACACTCTCTCTTGCCATCCACACTCGTAGAGAATGCCTGGACCGTCGCCGTACGAAGCTCGAGACGAAGGAGAAAGCGCGGTTGCTGCGGGAGGCCGAGAAGCTCGAACGGGACGCGAAGAAGCTGCAGCTGCGGCAGCTCAAAGAAGAGGAGCTCGCCAAGAAGTCGGTGGATGCGATTGAGAGCAAAGCGAAGCGCGTGCTGGAGATGCAGGACCGGATCTTGAGCCGGAAGAAGATCAAGTACAAGGACAAGGAGGAAGAGAAGCTCGGGAAGCTCGCAGAGGACCTCGCACAGACCGTCCGGGACGCGAAAGAGAAGCTCGAGAAGCTGGAGAAGGAGGACGCCGCTCTCAAGAAGAAGGTACGGACGACAGGACGGCCAGTCGGTTGCGTCGATACATAAGTGGCTGACGCTGTCGTATGGCTGTCGTTCGACAGGAAGAGGCGCTGAACAAGAAGAAGAAGAGCCTCGACGACCTCCCCGACGACGTGGACGACACGTACCGCAACGACAAACCACTGTACGTCTCCCTCTCTCTCTTCCTCTCTCTCTTAACCCACTGCCTCCTAACCCCTCTTCACGTGCGATCGACAGCCCGCAAGTGTGTGCGTTCGGTGGTGTCCCACCCAATCTCATGGGCACCGTCCTCGCAGTGTGGGACTCGGTCGCCGCGTTCTACGACGTCCTCAAGCTGTCGCCAGTGTCTATCGAGCAGTTTGCGCTCGCACTCACCCACTCTGCGCCGACAACGGTGCTCACAGAGCTCCACATGTGCCTCCTTGAGCTCGTGCTTGAAGACCGTGAAGACGAGGACTACACGTCAGACGACGAGAACGCGATGGACGAGCGCGAACGGTACCGCTACGAAGTCCAGCGAGCGCCACTCACACTCGGCCTCCCGACGCTCGCGATGCTCAACGCGCTGTCGTGGCCCGCTGTGCTCCACAGTTTCATTGTCGCCGTGCCGCGCCACACTGCGTACGCCACGCCAGCGTTCCACGACGCAGTCACAGCGCTCCACACGACCGAGTACCCGTTCGTATCCGTCACCCACAAGCTCGCACTCGTGCACTTCTTAGTGCGGCGTGCGTTCGCGACCGAGCGGATTCGACACGTCCTCGGAACGCACTTGGGCGCTGCGATCCAAGCATCGAAAGAGTTCAACCGCGCAGTGCTCCAGGACCGCAAAGTCGCGCTTGAAGACGAGAAGCGGCTCCGAGAGAAGCAGCGCGCCGAGTTGGCCGGACTGCTTGAGAAGGCCAAGCCGGTAGCGAGCAAAGCGAAGAGCAGTGCGAGTGTCGACGCGACTGTCGGAGCAGACGCAAAGGACGACGACGACGCAGCGAACGACGGCGCTCCGAGCGACACGGAGCTGGACGCACTCGCAGCGAACGACGAAGCGCTTGTAAAGAGCGAAGAAGAGCTCGAGCAGCTCCAAGCAGAGGACCGGATTTCGCGTCACGAGTACTTGGCGCGCAAGAAGAGTCTCGAAGCCCAACGAGAGCGGTTGCGACGCATTGCGGAAGCGAAGCTCCGGAAGCAGCGGCTCCAGGACCAGATGGAGCGCAAGCGTGCAGCTGCGAAGAAAGGGATCCAAGACGGGATGCAGTCGAAAGACGCACGGCTCCTGTATGCAGCAATCGAGAAGGGCAAAGAGTGCGGACTCCCCGACCAGATTGTCGTGTCGGCGACCCACGTGCTCGAGATCTTGGACGCAGAGGCAGCGCGGGACGAAGAAGCGAGCTCACGGAAGCGCAAGTACAACGAGACGCTCCGTCGCAGCTTTGTACGGACCGAGCCGCTCGGACGCGACCGGAGCCAGTGTCGGTACTGGCGGCTCATGGGCGATCCGCACCGGCTGTACGTCGAGAAGCCGAGCGCCGCTGAGAAGCTCAAGCTCAAGCTCAAGTACGACGGCGTACGCGACAGTGGCGCGAGCAAGGCGACAGAGACACTGGAGGCTATGGAAGGCAGTGGCGAGTCCGACGACGACGCGGTGTGGTACTGTTACGCGTCGGAGGCCGAAGTGGTCGCGCTCATTGAGGCGCTGGACGCGCGGATCCCACGCGAAGCGCTGCTCAAGACGACGCTGACAGAGCACTTTGAGCTCATCACGTCCGAGATGCCCGTGTCGAAGCCTGGGCTTCTCATCTCGGACCTGTTGAACGAAGACAGCGCAAGCGGGAAGAAACGACAGCGCAAGGGGAGCAGCACAGTCGAGACAGCAGCGCACGCGACCGACTTCTTGGTGTGGCGGAACGAACGCAAGACGTGGCGAAAGCCGCTACCTGCGAACGGGGGCGTCGACGCCGTTCGCGACGACCTCCGAGCGCTCGAAGCGTGGTTGTCGAAGAGTCTCGGGGAGCACGGCTCGGACTGGCTGGACCGGACGCCAGACGGCCACGCAGACTGGCTCGAGCACGTCCAGGCTGGCGCGACCGTAGCGGACTTGGTTGGTCCGCTCCTTGCCCTCGAAGCTGAAGTGATGGCGCTTCAGCTCAAGGCGCAAGGACTGGCGCCGACTGCACTGGACGCGAGCAAAGCCAGTGTAGGGGCAGCTCGAAGTGGTGGCGTACGCAGCGGCGATTCGAACGACAAGAGTGACGACGAAGACGACGACGACGACGACTTTGACGTGCTGGCAGACGACAGCGGGGCCGTGCTGTGGCCGACAAGCCACTGTCGCAGCCGGTGGATCGCCGAAGTGACGAAAGCAGCGACGCTTGCGACACTCGCAGTCGCGGTCGCGTCGCTCGAACAGCGCCTCGAAGTCGTGGGGCTGAGCGAGTCGACATGGGAGGACCATCACGGCGTGCACACGCGACGAGTGAAGAGCGAGAAGGAGAAGCGGTCGCGCAAAGAGCGCGCGGCCAAGAAGAAGCAGCAGCAGCAACAGCAGCAACAGATTGCCGACGATGACGAGGACGCATCCATGCCCACGCGCGACTCGACGGACGAGTGGGACGAGGACTGCTACATTTGCTCGGAAGGCGGCGAGTTGCTGTGCTGCGACGGCTGTCCGCGCGTATTTCACTACACGTGTGCTGGTCTCCGTCGCATTCCACGTGGGAAGACGTTCTGCCACGTCTGTGATCCGTCCGTGCGGCCAGTGTTCCCTGTCGCGAAGCCGATAGGGACTGGCAGCATTGTGCCGACAACGACAACGACAACGACAACGACAACGACAACGACAACGACAGCGACAACGACAGCGACAGCGACAGCGACAGCGACAGCGACAGCGACAGCGACAGCGACAGAGACAGAGACAGAAGCTGGAAAAGAGCCGACACTGCACGTGGGAGGCGCTGCTGATGCCACGACGATGACGACAGCAACGAACACTTTGAACAACGGTAGCCACCATGTTGTGGACAGCAGCGACGACCACATCCACACTGCGAGCGGCGGGCTCCCGCAGACGACGACAAGGAGCTCGGAGGACCAGTGGGACGTGGACTGCAGCGTGTGTGGTCTCGGCGGCGAGCTGCTGTGTTGCGACGGATGCCCGCGAGCGTTCCACGTAGCGTGCATCGGTCTCGAGGTGCGAAGGAGGAGGCGTGGCTGGCTGGTTGTATACGGACACCACTGGTTTGCATGCCTGACTGACCCTCGCTCGCTCCATGCAGGCGATCCCGGTTAACGAGTGGTTCTGCGACGAGTGCAACCTGCAAACGTGCGCGTCGTGCAAGAAGAACAAGATCCGGCTCGACTCGCACGTGATCTGCGGCTCAGAGGACGGCACGAAGGGCTGCGAGGGCGTCTTCCACTTGGTTCGTGACCTCTCTTATCTCTCCAAGTACGATGCGGTGTTGTCGTGGGACTAAGCGGTTGGTGGCTGTTATGGATCGGTTGTCGCGACAGAAGTGCGCACGGCTAAGCGCTGTGCCAGTGGACGACTGGTTCTGCAAGAAGTGTCGGAGCAAGGGAGTGAGCGCCAGTGCTGGCTGAGGAGCGAGCGCTCGAGTAGTGCGACGAGTGTAGACAGAATGCGATGCGAGGACGGGCGAAGCAAGAGCAAGAGACACGAATCCATCCAACACGAACTGGCGACGTCCATGCGCCTGTGTCGTCCAGCAGTCGGTTGTTCGTTTGTTTCGACAGTCTGGCTCAGAGTCCTGCGAGCGTGTTCGTAAAGAGCGCGTGCCACTGCTCGGCGACGGTCGACCAGCGGTACTTACTGCGAGCGAACGCCTTCATCTCCCTCCGCATCGCTCGCACCCGTCCAGTGTCGTCCCGTGCAGCGTTCACGACACGCTCGATCCAACGCTCGAGCCACGATTCCGAGTCTACGAACATACAGTGAGCACAGAGGGGTGGGTCAGAGTCGACAGTCTCACATGCACGCGAAACGCAACCACGCACACCTTCTTCACCACTGAGAGCATTAGTCGGTCCGAGGTCGAACTCGCCGCACGTCTCGTTCAGAGCCGAGCGCTCGAAGCGGCTCGTGATTGGGATCGCGCCGTTCGCCATCGCCTTCATGAGCGACACGGCGCTCGTCTCGCTGAACGTGGTCGGGTACAAGTAGAACCCAGCCGCAGCGTAGCCTTGTGCGAGCTCCGTGTGGCCGACGGTGCCAACGTACTCGACGCCAGGCAGCGTCTCCAGCAGCGTGAGCACCCGGTGCTTCCATGCCTTAAAGTCTGGGAACACGAACTCGCCCCACCGGTTGAACGCCGGTGTGAAGCCGTAGTAGACTGTCAAGTGCGCGTCTGGGACCGCTGCACGGATCCGCGGCCACGCTTTCAGCACACGCTCGAGGCCTCGGTTCGGTGCACTGCCGTACACGAACCGAGTCGCGACGTTCCGACCGTCGGCAAAGTAGGACGGGTCGAGCCCGTTCGCTGTCACGAAGATCAACCCGTTGTCGTGGACGTGGCGTGGGAACGCCGCAGCCTGGAACGCACTGACACACAAGACGCCGCTGACGTAGGCTGGTGTCAGCAGACTGGAACTTAGGACTTCCGGGGCGGGCATGTCGTGGACCCAAATGAACCGAGTGCGGGCCTTCTCTCCGACAACAAGCGACGCACAGTAACGCCACGCCACAAAGACGTCGACGCCAGCGTCGGTCGGGTCGTACGCGTAGTGTGGGTACCACACAGCGTCTGTATCGTCCTCGACGCGACGATCGTGAAGCGACGGCATGTCTTGCGGTGGCGGATCGCCGTACACTTCGACCCAGTACCCGAGACACTGGAGCTCCCGAGCGATGAAGACAACAGCTTCTTCCGAGCCGCCGAGTCCAGTTTTGAGCGACGACGGCCCCCACTGCCCCCACCACGCCTGCTCGTACTCGTGACAGTAGATCGCAACGACACGGCGTCCGTGCGGCCGCTGCAGCTTCTGGAAGCGCACCCCGCGCGTCTCAAAGTTGTGGTAGCTCTCTGCCCGCACAACCTTGAGAAGCCACTCCTCGCCGGTGCGGTACAGCTTCTGCTTGGTGTACAGCACAGCGAGGTTGTTGCCCGCCTTGTAGTAGGTCTGGTGCGTCATGACTGCGTCGTGTAGCACGTTGATCGCCTCTACGTCGCGACCGCTCATCGCGAGCGCATAGCTGAAGCGCAAGAACGCTTGCTCGCGCTGTGTGTCGCTCACGTCGGGGCTTGCTGACGCGTTCAAAACTGCGCTCCCGAACGTTCGGAATGTCTGCACAGCAGCCTCGTAGTCACCAGCGTCCGCATGCATCTCTACGAGCGTGTTGAGCGCGTCGACGTTCCCTGGCTCTAGACGCAGCACGTGGCTGAACTGCAACAGTGGGGAACACACAGTAGAACATGGTGAACCACCTACGTGTGTGAGTGTCGACCATGCAACAGTATCGATACGCACGCACCTCTTCTGCAGCCTTGGCTCGCTCGCCGAGGCTCAAGTGCACCCGTGCCGCGTTTATCCGATACAACGCGACATCCGGGTGGTCCTGAACGACGCGGGTGAGCAAACGCTGGGCAGTGCGAGCCTGCCCACTCGCGAAGACCGCCGTGCCGAGCAGATGGAGCGCGTCGGCGTGCGTGCGGTCGGTCCGGAGAGCGAGGCGGTAGAAGTACTGCGCTGTCGGGAGGTCGCTCATTTGCTGGCGGCGGACGCCTTCTTGGACGGCTGCTTGGACGCGCGATCGCGTGCGCGCGTCCTGCTCGCGAGACAGCGATGGGTGCTTGCCTCGAGGTCGCACGAGCACGTGGAAGTGCGCTTTGTCCGCACTCCCACGCTGGGTGAGGTCGTGCATGGCCCGATAGGCTGCTTCCAGGTGGGACGTCGTTTTCTTCGTGTCAAAGAGAGGCGACGACAGCGTGTGCGACGCGAGTTCGCGGCGATACCGCTCCAAGAGCTTGGGGGTGCGCGCGAGACGTACGGCGACGGACTCGTAGTCCTTGAGCGAGTGTGGTGTGAGCTCAGGGAAGCGCTCGAGGGCGTTCGCGAGCAGCGACGCTGCGACACGGGACGGAAACGTGTCGCCCCAGAGCGTCACGATCGGAACGTTGGCCCAGAGCGCGTCGGACGCAGTCGAGTGCGCGTTGTAGACGAACGAGTCGAGGAAGATGTCGGCGAGCGTGAGCCGTGCGAGGTGCGCTTGCCGCGCTTCCCACGTTGCAAACACAATGCGGGACGCGTGGACTCCATGCGCCTGTGCTTCCCGTCGCAACGTCGCCATGATCGCGTCCGCGTCGTGGCTGCTGCTGGGCGTGAGCAGCCACAGTACACTGTCGGGAACTTGGTGGAGGATACGCATCCACACAGCGAACGCCACGGGCTCCATCTTGTTGATCGTGTTGAAGTTACAGAACACGATCGCAGACGCTGGGAGGTGCTGAGCTGACCGAGTCGCGAGCGGACACGGAGAAGCAAACAGGTCGTCAAGGTCAGTTTCCAAGTCGGGTGCGTCGACTGCGAGGCACAACTGGGGCTCGGACTCGTACAGATTGCTCTGGTACGTTGTCGGCAAGTACACGACGTGCTCGGACATGGACGTCTGCGCTCGCTCGAGCGGCACGACGAAGCGGTCGAGGAGCACAAAGTCCGTCTCGGACGCGCCAGTCGTGCCGGGATACCCCAAGTAGTTGACCACGATGCGGCTCGGCTTGAGCGCGAGGATGCCACAGCGAGTGCCTGTCGTGTGGCCCATGAGGTCCACGACGACGTCGACGTGGTCGCGTGCGATTTGCTGCGCCGCCTCGACATCGGATAGTCCAAAGAGGTCTCGGAATTTCCCACACCGCGCTTCGGCTCGCCGACGCCACTCGGAGCCGTCGTTCGTACCGTACGAGTAGCAGTAGCTCTCGACCGCTCGCTCGTCGTGGTGCTCGACAAAGCCCAGGATGAGTTGCCCCATCGGGTGGTCGCGGAAGTCGTAGCTCAAGTATCCAATCCGGAGCGGCGTTGCTGGCCGCTCGTGGGCTACTGTCTGCAGTGCGAGCGTAAAGCGCGACGGAGCCAGCTCGAGCGTCGCTGCCTGATATGTCTGTCGCGACTCGGCGACTGCGAGCTGCTTCCGGAACGCGTCCGAAAGCGGCATGAGCGTGGCTTCAAACGGGAGGATCGGTGCTGCGTCGTACGAGACAGCGAGACTGCGGGTCGCGAGCGCTACGAGCGTGTCCTGGAGCTCGTGGATCCCTTCCCAGACGCAGAGCGGGCGTCGACCAACCAGGACGTTCGAGAGCGCGATTGGATCGTCGGGTCGGAGTGAGTACGCTTGCTCGTACGCCTCCAGCGCGAGAGCAAACTTCCCGTCGCCGCGCAAGAACGTGGCTTTGTTTGTCAACGCGCCGTATCGAACGAGCCACGACTCGGCAGTCGCGATCACCGTGTCTTGATGGCGAACCGCGGCCTCGAGTTCGTGACGAGAGTAGAAGAGGATGATCCCGAGGTCCGTGTTCGCGCCGACGTGGAGCGGCTCGCGGGCCAGCACACGGCGGTTGAGCGTCTCTGCTGCGTCGAACTCGCGCAGTCCATAGAGCGCAGACGCTTTGTTGTACATGGCGTGGACATTCTCGGGCTCGACCGCGAGCGCGCGATCAAAGTGCATAATAGCTTCGAGACAGAGCGCTACGTTCTTGTGGTGCTTGCCGCGGAGGATGAACCCAATGTTGCTCTCAATCGCAACGTACGTCGCGGTGTCGTTCGCGTCTTGAGCGACCTGCGCGCCTTGCGTCAGGACTTGGAGTGCTTGCTCGTGGTGGCGCCCATTGCTACCACCGGTTTGTTCACCGAGCTCGTGCAGCAGGAGTCCGAGGTTGTTGTACGCGGGCGCGAGCGGGAACGCGGCGATCGCTGCCTGGTACAGTTCCACGGCGTGGGTCTTGTCAATAGAGTGCAATGCGTCGGTGTAGAGCTGCTTAGCTTGAGCGGCGAGTGCGTCGAGTGCTGAAGATGGAGCTGCTGTTGACGTAGCGATGACATGCACTGCGACCGCGGACGAGATGAGCAGCAGACACAGCAATGAGTGCATGCGGCCTTGCATGCGACTCATCATCCCGCTCGTTGTTGGAGAATCGTGACGCCTCCTCGGCAAAGATTTGATTTGCAAGCTACAGCGAAATCTGGAACACCGAGTGGAACACTAATTGAAACAGTTATTGTGTCTCGTGATATACTGTATATCCCGGAATAGGAAGGACCACTTCGTTTGGCTCTTTTGCGCCCGAAAACTACCGAGTTTAATATAAGCAGTAAAAGTGCCTTTAATTCAACTGAGCAGTGTATTTGATATAAAAGGCTGTTTGTACCAAAAATGCTCATCGGTTAAAAAACAATCTGAACAGTATTTGATCATGCAAGTTCTGTGATCATGATTTTATGGCAATGAATCATGAACCCAGGTGGTCCTTTCTATTCCGGGAAATACAGTAGTCACCAAGCCTCGGATTGAAGCCCACACCAGCACCCTGTGCTGCTACACAGACGACTCAGGCCTAAGCGCTCGCTTTATCTTCCGCTACAACGTCGTTGTCAGTATCGTCCGATCTGCCAACAACAGCAGAAGCAGCAGTGACCGCGAGTGATACGGATGCCTCAGTCACGGTCTGTAGTGGGGTGAGACGGCGAGGACGTCGATAAGATGTCCAAGCCTTGCCCACTCACTGTGAGGACGGAGACTCGTCCTCTGAGCTGGCTACCTAGGATCTACTGTACATTCTAGCGATAGCGCTAAGAGCCTTATAAAGAGGTGCCTCACGATAACGACTCTCCCACATCGCATTTTTCTCGTGGGTTGATGAATTCACAATGTGGGACAGAAGTGGGACAGGTACTGAATTGAGTGAGTTGAGCAGTGACTGGCGGCGGGAAATTTGAATTTGAACTCTTGTGCTGCTCTGAAGCCGACCATTTGCAAAGACGTCACGACGAGCAGCACGCCCCCAACATGACAGCAGCGTCGCAGCGGCTCCGACTTACACAGCGCCAGAAGAGGGCGATTTGCCACTATAAGGACGTCACGCCGACCGCAACACGCGCCGACGTGGCAGAGTAGGCGATGCGTGAATTTGACTTACCAAAAGCCCCGAGCAATCCAACCGTAACGGCTACCTACAGGGCCGCTTCCCAGCTCGCCCTTGTTGACGAACGAGAGCTCGACTACAAGAGCAAGTGCGATCCCGAGCGACGCAGTCTCATGTACGAGATCGACATGGAAGTATCCGAGAGCGAGTCAAACAAAGCATCAATGTCGGGCGAGCTCATCCGTTACATCGCCGAGAGAGCGATCGCCAAGCGCAGCGACCGGCTTCACACCAAGAAGCGTCCTGCGCTCTCGAACGGCTGGTTGCACGCCTTCAAGCGTCGCAACAGGCTCTCCTACAAGCGCGCCTTTGGCGAAAAGCACTCGGCCGACTACGAGGCTTTCGTGCGCGCTCTTCCTGAGATCAAAGCTTTCCTTAGCCACTACGCTCCTGGAGACATCTACAACGCAGATGAGACTGCGCTCAGCTACACTCGCTCCCCCGGGCTCAATCTGTCGTGCGCAAGCTCCCGCGCTCAAGCTAGAGAAGGAAAGAATAACGGCTGTCTTTTGGGCGAACGCCACCGGCACGGACAAGCGACCCGTGTGGTTCGTCGGGACGTCAAGGCGCCCAAAGTGCCTCGTCAAGGATGCATTGCGGGCAGA
>JAASGD010000182.1:0-32854 GCA_023334115.1 Globisporangium megalacanthum
CCCCCCCCCCCCCCCCCCCCCCCCCCCCCCCCCCCCCCCCCCCCCCCCCCCCCCCCCCCCCCCCTCGTTGTGACCATTCAGATAAGCGGCGACGGTCATGAGTGGTTACAGCCACACGTGGCGGCTCTTCATCGCATTTCAGGTCGTGAAGGATAGCATTCGACAACAACCAGGACAGCAAACCCATAAGATGGCGATGGCGGGCAAGATGGAGGCTCTCAAGCAGAATCCATCCCCTCAGCGAGACTCACAAGAAAGTCCTAGGGAGCAAGAGTACTGGATGCTCTCAGATACACCACACGCCCCAAAGCACCTGAACCAACACACGTGGTGGCGCTCGTGTTCTCTGTGGCGAACCCCGAAAGACCCGGTGTTGATTTTATCCTGTTGTTATTTTTCGGAATACTGTACAGTTTTTTAATATTTTTCGGGAAACTGCATTTTTTTAAAAATAATTTTAAAATTAATATATATATATTGTATAATTTAACACCCAGTCTCTGAGTCAACCAGGCCAAACGCGATCAGGCCCCAAAAACAAATTTCATCAATATGGATCTAAATGAGCCCAAACTTTGTGTATACATGCACCGATACAACGTATGAACAACCATACTGTTTGCAACCTCTGGTTCGGCGTCTGCTTGACGCTATTCAGTTTTATCCGAAAATGTTAAAAAGCGATCCCGTTTAAAATACGCGTTTTTGACCGTCCCTTGTGCAGCGATTATAAGTGATTGACACAACTAGCAACGCCTATCACACCCCTGATTTTGTCTAGTCACAGATGACCATAGTCACAGACTCGAAGCCGGTCGGTGTCATGCGTCAGGCGTTTCGTGATCGACCTCTTTTGTATCGTCAAAATATAATTCAGACAATAGTCTGATTTGTCTGAGTGAAAAGTCCAATATTACAGTACATTTTGACAATTCAACGTAAAAAAGACAATATCGTCGCATTGTGTTGATTTGGATCATTCGAATCTGATTTTTGTCGCCAAATCGCAAACGATAAATTCCGAAAACGATGACCACCTCAAGCCAAAATGGTCGAGACACTTTTTTGGCTGGCGGATAACTTTGTGGGTATTTACCCAATGGATGTCGCACCTACACCATCTTGACCACAAGATAAAGGGCTATCTGAACATGTGCTTTGACAGTCGTGAAGCCTCGTCGTCTTGATTTTAGTTTTTCACATTTATGCATTTTACTTAAAATTCGGCCTGGTTGACTCTGAGACTGGGTGTTAAATGTCAAGTTGATCAAACGCCCCTTTCACCCTTCAAACCCTTTCAAACAGGGTGAAAGGGTGCCGATTGAACAAGTGGGAATTCCAGGGGCTACCCCTTTATCAGTTTATTCATCCATCCACTTTTGAGAATGCAAAGGGAGGCCAAAAATTTCTACAAAAATATAAACATCGCCAATTCTTATTGAAATACAACGAAATCTTGCGTGCAGAGTGCCCCAGGTCCCGGGGGCTGCAACACGTGTGTCCATGCCTCCAGAACATGGACACCTTCACACAAGTCTTGAACATATCGAAGAAGAATTGATGGTGTTTTTTACCGGTATTTTGACGGAATTTTTAGCCAGGGTGTTAAATCAGAGAGAGTTTAAATCACAAACATGCCTCTTGATTAAATCAGATAGAGCCTAAATCAGAGTAGCACAGTTCTATTCGGACCTAAATCAGAGTGAGTTTAAATTTAGAAACATGTCTTGATTAAATCAGAGAGCCTAAATCAGAGGAGTTCCGATTTCCGCGGTACTAAATTAGGATCGCTGGTGTGCTTGGTGCTGCGCGGGTTCCGCCATACTACGATAGGCGCAATGCCTTTGACTATCATCAAGCAAAAGCTCCTACCATAGAGGGGGGGAAATCCTATTATAGACCTATCGTAATTGCAACACCTAATGTATGGCAATAGGTATATGTCCTATTTTGATTTCGCCACTTCCCACTACTTCACAAAACGTCACTTCACGCTCTGGAGGATAGGGCTTGCCGTCCCTGCCGTCCGAAATCGACTTCTTCTGAGTATACAATTTTTCACGCTGGAAATTGCTTCAAACAGAGCCAAAAATCGGCAACATGGACGACGCGACGGAGCAGCCGGCGGAGTGCAAGCTGCTCAGCGGCGGCTTCGCAGCGCTCATGCAGGTGCTTCTCGGCCTCATTGCCTTCTCTGTGCTCGTGTTCAAGCGCGTGCACGAGGTCCCACAGCGGCCGCTCGCGGTGCGTTCTACGGCAGCTCTACGAGACGTTTGCGGTCCCGACACTGACGTGGCTCCCTCGCGCTTGGAGCGCAGGTCTGGGGCTTTGACGCGTCCAAGCAAATGGTCGGCGCAGGCTTTGCGCATGTCGCGAACCTGCTCATCGCGATTCTTCTCTACCAGCACCAGCTGGACGACACGCAGGTGCTCCAGGGCGTCGACCAGGTACGTGCGTGCGTGGGTAGATCCACCCAATCCAGATTGTCAGACAAAGAGGGAAAATACTAACACTTTTGTCCATTTTTCCATACTATGGCAGTGCGCATTCTACTTTGTCAACTTTACGCTTGACACGACGTTCGGCGTGTTCCTTAACTGGGTCTTCCTCGAAACGTTCTCGCGCCTCGCCACACGGTGCCAGTGGACGGCCGTCATGGTCCCAGGCGACTACGGCGACCCGATCCGCCTCAAGTACGGGCCTCTGCGTGATATTGATGACAGTGGTGGCGTCTGAGACCAACTGGGAAGATGTTAACAGTCTGAACTGGGCGTTCGTTGTAGGAACTGGGTGGCGCAGCTCTTGTCGTGGATCGTCATCATCTTTTCCACGAAGCTCGTGATCGCAGTCTTCATTGTCGCGCTCGAGAAGCCGCTCGGCGAGCTCGCAGCGTGGGCGTTTGCGCCACTACGGCCGTACCCGCGCGTCGAGCTCGCGCTCGTGATGATTGCGTGCCCCGTGCTCATGAACGCGCTGCAGTTCTGGATCCAGGACTCGTTCCTCAAGAAGGACGTGCGTGACGACTGCGTGCTCGTGGCGACGGAGACGTCCAAGGCGACAATGACAGCGACAGGGGACAAGGCGGCCCCGTCGCCGCCCAGTGGGTCGGACGACGTGGAGAAGCAGCAGAAGAAGACGAGCGCTCGCACGGACGTGGCGGTTGTGGTCGCCGTCTGATTGGCTGGATAAGTGGACCCTTTGAGTTAATGGATGAATGGATGAATGGGAGTATACCGTGTATACGTTTTGTATACACAGGAACCAGTCGACGAACAATGTGAACACGTGTCTCCACTTGCTTATCTCTCTCGTCTCGCACGCTCGCTCCAAGTGGGCAGGTGGTGGACTCGCTGGCTGTCTAGTCGTGTAGGTTGGTGGGTTGGTTCCCACACAGGCGCATCAACTGCTTTCTTCGCGGTCGAGTGTCTGGTTCCCTCTCTTCTCTCTCTCTCTCTCGCCCACTCTCTCCCTTCTTGAGCAGCCTTCCTCGTCTCTATTTGCTCTTGCCGCGGAGGAAGAAGAGCGCGCCCACGCCGACCACGAGCAGCACACACGCTGCGCTCGCAAGCAGCACTGTCGTGTTGTCTTCTGCTGGCACTGGAGTCTTCTTGCGGCCCTTGCTGGCCTTGGCTTTCGCTTTCGCCTTGGCCCGCTGTCGCGCCAGCTCCTCTTCGTCGTCATCGTCGTCATCGTCGTCGTCGTCCGACTCGGCTTGGCCCTTCTCCGAGCCCGACTCAATATCTTCTTCCACTTTCGTGAGCTTCCGCTGCCGCGCTTTGCCCACAACTGACGACGATGCCGACTTGGTCGCTGGCACTGGCGCAACGATCGCCGCTGCTGTTGTTTCTTTGCCCTTCTTCGGCTTCTTCTTGCTCTCGCTCCCACTCCCGCCTTTCACCACGTCGACCAGCAGCACAATGCGCTTCCAGCCGGCGCGTTTCGCCATCCCGACTGCTTCAACCAAGCTCTCGTCGGTCGTGAGCACGGCGAGGTCGCCGTCGTCGTCTTCGTACTTGAGACGGAGCTCGTCCGCTGCGTCCACGCCCATCTTCGCACGCACTTGGTCGACGACTGTCGCAATCGAGTCGTAGCGGCACAAGAGACGGTGGTAGTGGCCTTGCGTCCGGTCGCTCACCTTGAAGATGAACGTGTCGTCCGCCATGTTGAGCGCCATCGCACTCGTCGCATTCGTGTGCGTGGCACTAATGACCGACACGCTCTCGCCCAACTCGGCGTACGCAGCGGCAGTCGAGAAGCCACCGTTCCGCAGCCCCATGCCGAGCCCACTCCCACGAAACTCGCTCCGCTCAAAATCCTCAATCGTGCCGACCGAGTTCGTCTCGTCCGCGTCGTACATGTCGCCGGCTTCGTCTTGGAGGTTCATGGCGGTTTGCCAAAACTGCCGCCAGTCGCCACCGCCCGCGCTGCCCGAGTTTGTAAACTGCCCGTAGCTCAGACACAGCACGTCTGCCATGCCATACACGTCGCCTGTTTCCGTCAGCACTGGCATGAAGAGCTGGCCGGCGTCGTGCATGAGCCGGAGACCGTCGAGGATGCGCGAGTTCGGACCGACCGATTCAGGGTCGACCGTCATCACGTCCTGCACGGCCGTGATCTCCGCTGCCAAGCCCTTCGCGACGAGCTTCCGGAGCAAGTCTTTCGGCGTCACCATGCCGACAATCTCACTGCCGTCCACGACAATCGCTGCTTTCTTGGTCGTCGCCATCATCTTTGCAGCCGCCGACACTGTCGTCGAGAGCTGCACGATCGGCGGACGGGGCTCGCCTTCGAGCGCGACCGCGACGGTCGGCCGCACCATCTTCTCCATCATCGGACCGAGCAAGCGGTGGAGCGACGAGCCGTTCCCGAGGTCCCGCGAGAAGTCCGTCGCGGCCGCTTCAGTCGACTGCTGCACGCGTTCCATGCACGTGATCGCGTCGTAGAGGCACTTGGAGATGTCGAGCATGCCTTGAATCACACCGTCGCTCCCGACCACGGGGAGGTGCTTGAATCGCCCTTCCAACATCTTTGTGATCGCTTCGATCGCAGGGTCGTCAGCGCGTACACAGCTCGGGTTCGCCGTCATGACCGCCGAGACCGAGCACGTCTCGGGGTCAATCTCTTTCGCAAGCACACGGCGGGTAATGTCCGTGTCTGTGAGGATCCCACGGAGTTCGCCGTCTTCAGTCGTGATCACGACCGCTTCGACGCGCGCGTGGCGCATGCGCTTCGCCGCCTCGGCGACTGTGATAAACTCGTTCAAGCGCGTCACTTGGCGCGGCCGGAGCTTCGACACGGGCCGGAGTGCACTCTCCACCTCTTTGCGAGCGACAGACCCGGCAGACGACGTCGTGCGGCTGCGCGTGCGACCGCGGGGTGGCGCGCCACGCGGCCGTCGTGACGCTTTCGAGCCCGCGACACTGATACTGATGCTCCCAACATCGCTCCGCTCGTCGTCGTCGCGCGTGAGCGCAAGCGACATGTCCCATAACGACTTCCAGTCCGACGAGTCGCCGCCTCCAGCCCCACTGCCCTTTGCGAACGTGCCATAGCAGAGCGAGAGCACGTCGACCATGCCTGTGATCGTCCCGGTCGTCGCGTCGACAACTGGCAAGTGCAGGAACTTTTGCTCGTGCATCACGTGTAGCGCATCGACGAGCGACGTGGTCGGCGACGCAGTCTCGGGGTTCGGCGTCATTACTTGGCTCACAGTCGTCATCGCAGCGTCGAGGCCCGCGCCGACGACACGGAGCAGCAAGTCTTTGGGCGTGAACACGCCAATCAAGCGCTTCCCAGCAGCCGGATGCCCGCTACCACGGAACGACGACTCGCTGCCACTGTCTTCGACAATCAACGCGGCTTTCCGGGTTGCCGACATCTGACGCGCGACTTCCATGACCGTCTCGTGTGGCGACACAAGCGGCGGGAACGCGTCTGACTGGAGGATCGACTCGAGCGTCGGCGACAGGAGCTTCTCCACCATCGGCCCAACGAGTTGTTGGAGCGCGTTCTGGTTCCCTGCGAGACTCGCGCCGAGACCAGACGCGAGCAACTGCTTCTCGAGGTTCTCGCGGATCGCGCCACTCGACGACTGCTGAGCTTTCTCGAGCCGCGTGATCGCGTCGTAGAGACACTTTTGGATGCGGAGCATCCCAGCGACCATCCCGTGGCTGTCGACGACTGGCAAGTGCCGGAACTTGCCGTCGAGCATGAGAAACATCGCGTCCATCGCGCTGTCCTTCTCGTCGACAAACTTGGGATTCGGCGTCATCGCGTCGCACACGTTGATAAAGTACGGGTCGTTCCCGAGCGCGACGACCCGGCGCGTCACGTCCGTGTCAGTCAAGATGCCTTTCAGCACGCCGTCTTTCGAGATCACGAGCGCCGCGTCCGTGTGCGTGAGCCCCATCTCTTTCGCCGCGTCCGCGACGGACACCGTGTCGAGGATCGTCACGGCTTTCGACGGCCGGAGCTTCGACACTGGACGCGAGTCGCCCGACGACGCTGCGGGCGGGAGCTTCTTAAACCCACTGCTGCCACCCGCACCACCGGGACGGTTCACAGAGAAGCTGCTCTTGAAGCTGTGCACAGACGACGTGTCGTCGTCGTCGTCGACCGCCGCTTCAAACGACGCGTTCCAGAACGCTTTCCAGTCGCTCGGACTGCCTTTCGCAAACGATCCGTAGCTCAGTGAGAGTACGTCAATGAGTCCGATCGCTTGCATGCTCGCTTCCGACTGGAGCACGGTCAGGTACAGCGTCTTCTGGTCGTGCATCGTGTGCATCGCGTCGATCACGGTCGTCGCGCCGTAGATCGTTGGCGCGTCTTCCTGCATCACATCAAACACTGCAGTCGTGTGCACTGGCTTGCCTTTCGCGAGCACCTTCTCGAGCATGTCTTTCGGGGTAAACAGCCCAAAGTACTGGCCGCGGTTGCTCACAACGAGCGCAGCTTTCTTCGTCGCCGCCATGAGCTTCGACACTTCGTACACCGACGTGTACGGCTGCACACGAGGCGGCTCGACGCCTTCTTCGTCCAGTACGCTCTTGACGTCCGGCGAGAAGATCTTCCCGACCATTGGACCGAGAAACTGCGACAACGCGCCTCGACCGCCCTGGCGACTGTGCTTCATCTCCTTCTCGAGCGTCTGACGGAGTGCAGCAGACGACTGCTCCGACTTCTCCATCTTCCGGATTGCGTCGTACAAGCACTTGCCAATGTTGAGAATGCCAACGACAGAACCGCTCTTGTCAACGACTGGCAAGTGCCGGAACCGGCCTTCGAGCATGTTCGACAGCGCTGTGATCGCAGGGTCCTCCATCGACACGAACGTCGGGTTCCGCGTCATCACGTCGCCAACGAGCGTCGACTCGACTGGTCGGTTCTCCGACACGACCCGGCGTGTCAGGTCCGTGTCGGTGATGATACCTGCGAGCAACCCTTCGTCCGAGACTACGAGCACGCAGTCCGACTGGCTGCGGCCCATGATCTGCGACAGCTCGCTCACTGTCGCCGACTCGCCGATCGTCAGCACTTTCGACGGCCGCAGCTGTGCGACTGTACGGCTCAGCTCGCGCTCTGCGGCGACCGACTGGAGCGTCGTGCGTTGACGCTGTGTGCTCACGCTCGCACTCGGGTTCACGGGATGGTCCAGCTGGAGTGCTGTGTTCCAGAACTCTTGCATCTGCTCGCGGTCGCCGCCGTAGATCGCATCGATAGTACCGTAGCTCAGCGAGAGCACGTCGACGAGGCCAGCGACGACGCTGTTCGAGTTCTCGTACACGACCGGGAGGTTCAGGCTCTGTGAGTCGTGCATAATGTGCAGCGCATCGAGGACCGACGTCGAGAGCGTCGCGAGCTCGGGGTCGGTCTCCATCACGTCTTCAATGTACGTCGTGTTGGGGTCGAGCGAGCTCGCAATCACCTTCATCACGAGCTCGTTCGGCGAAAAGAGACCGACGAGCCGGTCCGGCGCAATGCTGTCGACAATCAGCGCGGCTTTCCTTGACGTCGCCATCGCTTTCGCCACGTCCTTCACGAGCGTACCAGTCGGCAGCCGTGGAGCTGCTGCGACCCCGCTCCGCTTCTCCTTGTCCAGCAGCGACTCGAGCGTCGGCGACGTGAGCTTCTGGAGCATCGGCCCCAAGAGCTGCTGCATGGCCGCCGACGCACCGCTCTTCTCGAGCGACGCTTTCAGCTGTTCCGTCGACTGCGTCGCGTGCTCGAGACGCTTCGACACGTCGTAGATACACCGTCCAATATTCAGGACGCCCGCGACACTGCCGTCCCGACTCACGACCGGCAAGTGGCGAAAGTGGCCTTCCTGCATCGACAGCATCGCGTCGATCGCACTGTCTTCTGGCGCGACATACTTGATGTTCTTCGTCATCACGTCACCCACTGACGTCTCGGTCGGTACGAGGTCGACTGCGAGGACGCGGCGACAAATGTCCGTGTCCGTGAGAATGCCAACCAAGCCACCCGTGTGGTCAATCACGAGCAGCGCGTCCGACCGCTTCTGCTTCATCAGGTTCGCGGCGTCCAGCACTGTTGCGTGCTCACGGATCGTCACCGCTGCACTCGGGCGCAGACTCGACACAGGACGCACGTTCGCGTCTTTGTCGCGGTCTTTGCGCTGTCGCGCTTTGCTCGTCACCGACATGTTCGACATCGACGCTGTGTCGTCAAACGGGTCGTTCTGGTGCAAGTCGAGCGCTGCGTTGAAGAACTGGCTCACGTCGCGTGACTCGCCCTGGCCAAACGACGCGACACTGATCGACAGCACGTCCGCGACACCAAAGATCTCACCACTCGACGGCGACACGACTGGGAGGTTCAGAAACTTGCCGTCGTGCATAATGTGGAACGCATCGAGCACAGTCGTGTCGGGCGACGCCGACTCGGGGTTCGCAGTCATCACGTCGCCGACCGTTGTCGTGTGCAGGTCCAAGTCGGCCGCGACGACGCGGTGCAGCAGATCCTTTGGCGTAAAGATACCGAGCAGCGTGAGCGGGTACGAGTCCGACACGACAAGCGCCGGCTTCTTGGCGTCTGCCATCTGTCGCGTTACGTCAAAGATGCTGTCGCTCTCGTGCACAAGCGGCGCTTTCGTCTCGCCAGGTGTTGTGAGCACGTCCATCAGCGACGGCGACAGCATCTTCTCGAGCATTCCACGCAGCAGCGAGTTCGCCGAGCTGCTCCCGAGCTCTTGCTGCAGCGACGACGACGAGCTCTCAATGCGTCGGATCGCGTCGTGCAAGCACTTGGCGACGTTCAGCAAACCGACGACATTGCCATTGTGGCTGCTCACGACTGGAAGGTGGCGGAACCGGCCAGTCAGCATCGTGTCGAGCGCGTCCACTGCACTGTCTTCAAGCGTCACGCAGCTCGGGTTCGGCGTCATGACAGCAGCGATCCGTGTCGTCTTCGTGTCGAGGCCTTTCGACACGACACGACGCGCCGTGTCGGTGTCAGTGAGAATGCCAGTGAGCGCCCCTTCCCAGTTCGTCACGAGGACAGCGGCTGCTCGGTGCGACTTCATCATCTTGGCTGCTTCGTGCACAGTCACGTCCTCCGTCACAGTCAGCGCTTTCGCTGGCCGCAAGCGCGCGACAGTCCGCGACGGGTCCGCCGCTGTGTCGCGCTTCTTGGCTTTCGACATGGTCGACGCGACCGAGATCGTCGACCGTGCGTACGAGTGGGTCGACACGGCCGACGAGTTCGAGCCCGACCGAGGACGCTGCTCGTACGACGGCATCTTCGCGAACGACGACGCTGCAGTCGGCGCTGCTACCGACGCTTTCGGAGCCGGTCGGACGACTGTCGGACTCGCGGCTTGGACTTTCGCAGTCGCGACGGCAGCAGTCGGTGCGCCTGTCGCTCGCGCACCAACGCCGTTCACCACTGGACCCGCAGTCACGCGGCTAGCCGCTACCTTGGTTGGCGACGCCAGTGGCACAGGCACTGGCCGAGGAGCACCTGCGATCGGGACCGGACCTGTCCCAGGCAGCGCTGCTGGAGCCGACACGGGACCACCTGGCACATCCACTGTGAACTTGGGCGCGACAGGCGAAGCAGCGACAGGGGCCGCTGCAGGAGCAGCGACAGGAGCAGCGACAGGAGCAGCGACAGGAGCAGCTGCAGGCGTCGGCGTCGGCTTAGACGGTCCAAACTTTGCGCGCTGCTTCTTCAGCACGTCAATGTCGCTCTGGACTTGCGAGCACTTGGCAAACTCCTTGCGCTGCATGAGCCGGCCAATCTCGCCATTCAGCCGGTCAATCTCCGCGTCGAGCTCTTCTGGTGTCTGCTTCGTCTTGCGCGCCGCGACGAGCACGTCCAAGTCGGTCTGGAGCTGGCCGCACTTTTCAAAGTCGCGTGCCGCCATCGACGCGGCAATCTGGCCTTCCACACTGCGAATGCGCTCGTCGAGCTCGGCGGGCTCGAGCTCGTTCACGTCTTCTTTCACGTGTTTCCGGAGCTCCTGGAGCTCTTCGAGCTGCTTCTGGAGGTCCGCACACCGTGCAAACTGCTTGTTGCGTGCAGCGGTCTCCATGTCGACATTCAACTGCGCAATCTCGGCATCCATCTCTTTCGCCGTGCGCACTTTCTTGCGCGCGTCCACGAGCTTCTCGAGGTCGAGCTGCAAGTTCGCACAGAGCTCAAACTGCTTGTCTTTCGCCGCTTGCGCGATCGCGACTTCCATCTCTGCAATCTTCTCATCGAGCTCTTGTGGTCCGAGGTCTTGGAACGGGTGCAGCAAGTTCTTCTTGCGCGTCAAGTGCCCGCGGACAATCTTCTGCACGACGACTGCTTGTTCGTTCCGGTACCGGTACTCCGCCTGCAGCTGCTTGTACTGCACTATCGCAACGCGGGTCCGGAACACACTCAGGATCAAGTACGCGGCTCGCTGGAGCGTCCGGAGCTTCCGCTTTGCAAGAAACTGGCGCACTTTCGCCTGGATCCGCACCACTGCGTCCGTGAGTTTCATGTTGCGGCACCACTTCTGCAGCGTCCGCGCCGCTGCTTTACAGCGCAGCATCTCGAGCTTCCGGAGCTTCAGCGCGACGGTGCGTTTGAGGAACACTTTCGTCTTGCCGAGCTGCCACTCGGCTTTGCCAGCGCCGAGCATCTCGGAGATCTCTTCCACGAGCTCGCCGATCGTCTCTGCTTGCGGCGCGAGCGACTGGTAGTCGTAAAAGAACACGTCGTGGTCTTCTCGCAGCGCAAAGCCGCGCTGGCGGATCTGGATCGCTTCCATCATCCCCGAGTACTTAAGCTGACGTGCGCAGTCTGGGTCGTTCAGCTCGCCCGACTTTTTAAACTCGTTCGGCTTGATACAGCGCACGTACCGCGGGTTCGCGAGCGAGATCTTACTCATGAGCTCCTGGAGCTGGAACCGGAACTGTGCGCCGACCGACACTTCGCGCAGGTTCCGCGACTTGCCAGCGCCGCCTGCGCCGCCTGGACCTTCCGTCGGACGGCGTGAGACGAGCTCCGACGGCCGCTTCGACTGGTTCCCAGGCATCGCTTCCATCGACTGGACGTTCAAATCAAAGATACTGCGCACCCAGTCGCTCTCAGACTGCTTGATCAGCTCCTTCATGTCGTCGTTCAGCGTTTCGTTGTTCTTGTCGTTGAAGCCGCTCGCGTCGTAAATCACTTCCCCCGCGTAGTGTTTGATGCCAAAGTGCAAGCTCGCGTCGACTTTCGGGTGGATGTACCAGTCGTGCTGGTTCTTCGTCGCCGCCTGGGAGCCGTTCGGGTCGCGTCCAAACGACGCGTGGAGAATCGAGACAAACTTCTTGTTCGCTTCTTCGCCTTTGAGCCGCCAAATGTCGTCGAGCGAGATGAAGATCCCGGGCTTCCCGCCCGGTTTGCTCTCAATCAAGTCGAGGCACTGCTGGTTGTCGAGAAAGTCAATGTGCGTCCAGTCGATGCCTTCTTTCGTGTACTCTTCTTGCTCGACTTCGAGCATGTGCTGGTTAAAGTGGCGCTGGAGCTTCTCGTTCGCGTAGTTGATACAGAGCTGCTCGAACGTGTTCCACTCAAACTTCTCGAACCCGTAAATGTCGAGCACGCCAATGAAACCCCACTTGTCGCGCGGTCGCGAGATCGTGCGGTTGAGCTCCGAGACGAGCCAGAGAAAGAGCGACGAGTACACGGCTTTCGCGAGCGCATCGCGCTTGTCGCGCACTTGGTCGACGTTCTGCTGCTGGACAATCACTTTCCCACCGACGTACAACTGGCGCGTCAGCAGCGCGCGGTGGAGCGCGTCTTCACTTACTTTCAGCAACGTCGCGACGTGGCACAGGCCCGTGTGCGCGTCGTCGTCGGCCAAGACGCACGTCTCGTTCTCAGCTGCAAACTTGAGGTTCCCGAGGTGCAAGACAGCAGCGAGCAGGTCAAACACACGTGCTTGGCGCTCGTCGTTGATGCCAATGGTCGCCATACAGTGCTTCGTGGTCTCAAACTCGAGCGCGTCGTTGCTGGAAGAGAGAGAGAGACGTCACACACGACAGACTGGTGTTAGCGGACGCTTACGAGGCTCAGAGGACGACACGACAGAGAGACGAGAGCTACGCACCACGACTGGATCGTAAAGCACTGGCTCTTGCGCAGGTACTCGTAGTCGTGCGGCGTCGTCAGCTTCAGCTTCTCGCGCTGCTCGTCGTCTGCTCCTGCGAGAAGCTACCGTCACAAAGTCACCACATCGCCACGCTCAGTAGCCGCCTCAAACCCACGATCCCCCATCCGTGAGAGGCTCCAGCCGACTGACCGGCCGGTCGTACCTGGTAAAAGATGTGGTAGTTCCGCTCGCCAATGCTCTGCGACACAATCCGCGTCTTCTCCAAGAGAAAGTTCATAATCTCGGCGCCGACAATCTTCCCGTGGTGGTCAAACTGGATCTCAATGAACTTGCCAAACCGACTCGAGTTGTCATTCCGGAGCGTCTTGGCGTTCCCAAACGACTCGAGCAGCGGATTCGACTCGAGCACGCGCTCTTCGAGCTTCCCGAGCGACCGCGCGACTGTCTGGCTCGCTCCTGGTCCCAGTGTCGCGGTCTCGAGCTCAGTCGGGACCTTCCGGTAGCTCGTCGCGCGGGCGAGGTACTGCATAATGATCTTTGTCGTCTCGGTTTTGCCCGCGCCGCTCTCGCCGCTAATGATGATGCTCTGGTTCGCTGGGTCCAACGCGCCGCCTTGGATCAGCTGCGTGTACGCGTGGTCCGCGAGCGCAAACACGTGCGGCGGGAGCCCGCCCATGGTCTTCCCATAGTACTCGGTCATCTTCGCTTCACTGTACGTCGCGTCGAGCGGCTTGTACGGGTTGATCGCAATCAGAATCGGCCCCACGTACGTGTAGATGCTCTCTTGTTCGTACCGGCGGCGCAAGTTCGCGAGCAGCGACGCCTCCGAGAGGTCCGACATTTGCAGAATGTCTTCAAACGTCGACGCTGCAGCCGCCGCGCCGCCCGTGGTCGCCGACGCGTCGTCGTCCTGCTGCTTCTTCTTCATCTTGGCGCGCATGAGCCGCTCCTTGCGGGACGCGCCGCCCTTGCTGTTGTTGCGCTGCATGGTCGCGAGGGCGTCTACTCTAGCTCTTCGCTCTCTCTCTAACACACTGGTGGTGTGCTCCTCGGTCGTTCGCTCGTGCGTGAAGACGAGAGGAACGGAAGGGAGGGGAGGGAGGGGAGGGGGTCTCTCTCTCTCGCTCGCTCGCTCGCTCTCACTCGTTCACTCGCTAACTCTCAGGTGATGGAGAGCGCTTCCTCCTCCTGAACGACGGGGAAAATGAGGAAATGGGAGCGGCGGAGGGAACGCTACGCGTAAATTACAGAGACTCGCCTTGACTCGCCTGCAAATAACCAAAGTACGCATGGCAAGGTGTTCTAGCCGAACATATGGACAGAGTCGAATCCCCCCTTTAGTGACAGGGGAGAGCGGACTCGAGTGTTCCTCCATGAGCTGCTTGGCTTGATTGAGACGCATCAACGCTCGCCAGTGCTGATGGGCACTATCGACATGACGAGGAGCCACACGAGGTGTGTGGAGGCGCGCTTTACGCGAGTCGATCTGCCCTAAAACGCACCAAGTTCCGCTCTCTACACGCTTTTGTGTCACTTGCGCGGGCTCCAGTTGTCTGGTCGCCTGGCTTTTTGTATGCATCAACGGACCGGATGGCAGAGTGTGTGCAACGACGCGATCTCAGCGAGCGAACGCAACGACAGCACCACGCATTGTCTCTCTCTCTCATGCAGAAGTCGCTCGCTCGAGTTCGCCACGACAGCGCTGGATAGTACACCTCTTTACCCACCACCACAGCGTTTGTTCGTCTGCATTCAGAGCTCTGAGGACCGGAGTCGCGTCCCAACGAAGCCATTGAGTGACAGACAAACTCTCGTTTTCGCTTCATTAATTGCTTCGGGTTGGCTTCAAGTACTGAGGTTGGAGTTATTGCACTTCTAACAGAGTTTCATCCGCTCCAAAGTCGCTTTCGCTGTGCGTACAACGCCCGACGGCAGCTGTGGGTCGTGGGACTCGCTGATCAAGTACAGTACTGTGTCTACTGTTCACAAGTTCAGAATCTACCGTCAGCACCACAGTCGCGCATTTGGAAGCCTGGCTGGCATCGGGACGCCGAAATGGTGTTGTTATGTCAGTATGCTGACGGCGCTTTGGTGTCGTCACGATGCCTTTGCGACAGACTGACTTGGAGAGTAATGCAACAGGAGCAATTCGCGTTCCCGACTGACCTTACGACTCACAACAGCGTGCTGAAGACTCGAGTACGTCACACGAGAGCTCACGGATCTGAAGTGAACTCAACGCTCCAGCTGCTGCCGCCCGAGTCCAACTACACACACGCGGCCCTGGAACGGATCGTCATAGTGTGCAATAAAACCGTAGACAAGATCGCAAGATCGGGCGCGGGTTGTGGCTCGACACACCTGCCATGGTCAAGTTCATGGCCTGGTACGAGTCACCGTCTGATCCACACGCACGTGCTCTAGCTGTACTACGGTGCAAACCACGACGCGGAACGGTACTTTGTATGCGAGATTGCGGGTGACGGCGAGCTGCTGACATCCCTCAAGGTTCCAGACAACGACAACAGCGTGTAGCAGAAGATGTACGAGTCCGCACTCGGACTCGAGTACCTCTCTGCACGAGATGTACAGCGTGGCGCACAACGACCTCAAGCGCGACAACATCATAATGGGGTGAGGTCGGAGAGCTAGGCGAAGCTACAAACGACTTTGGGCTGAGCGCTCTGCTGAACGAGGCGGAGGTCAGAAGCAGTTTGTGCATACAGTACTTTTGTTGGTCCCCCAGCACTCCCATGGGCTGGTACAAACAATACTCCCGATCCGGGAGTCCCGAAAGCGTGCGAAGAAGATTACAGTCCCTGTTTGTGGCACAATGATCAACCTCGTGATTCTTCAGAATCACGAGGCTGATCACTGGTTCTTGCATGGATCATCCGAATGATCCATTTCTGGTTGATACCTCGCTTTCTTCACACAAGGTTCACATACAGTTTTGCTGTGCATCGTCCAATAATCATGGAGGAGACCCTGCGGCTCCAGTTCGGCACCGCTGCTACGACCATCGGCACGCAGTGGCTCGCGCTGTGCAGCGCCAACCAGCACGATGTCCGTGCCTCTCTTCCTCTTCTCTACTGAAACGCCCCGCGTGCGCCTCATCCACTTTTCTTTGCTCTCTCTTTCTCTCCATTGCACGCGGCAGGCGCGACGGAATCGACTGGATGGCAAGCCGCGGATGCTGGCGTTCGAAGCAAAAGGTGAGGCGCCGTCCATCGCTTGGTAGAGAGAGTGAGGGATGTACAAAACTCTTCACACGACCGCTCGTTCGTCTTGCTGCTGCTCTGTCGGGCGTACCGTGTGTGCAACTAACTCAGACCGCGTCCAGAGACGCCGGACGCTTCCAAGCAAGCGGCCACGCGCTGCGGAGCTCCAGCAGCAAGCGGCGTGGGCTGGCGGCGTGCAAGTGTACGACCAGTCAACAGACCAGGACGACGAGGCTTCACACACCAGTGGAGGGCAACAACAGGACGCTGGTCTCTGGAGCTGGGCGACCTGCGATGAGTCGCACTTAGTCGAAGTGACCGAGTTTCGAGCGCACATGGCGCTGCACAACGTGTTTGAAGGCGGCGCTGGCGGGAGCGTCGCACGGGCGACGTTCGACGCCGCGGAAGAGCACGTGCGCACAGCGCTCGAAGCGTGCGACCGGCTCCGGCTCGTGGAAAGCCTCGTCGACATGGACTCGAGCTGGGGCGGCTTTGCCCACGAAGTGCTCACGTACGTGGCCGAGGAGTGCCCGAGCGCGGTCGTAATCACGTTCGGGACCGACTGGGCGTACCCGCTCGCCGCGACTACCGTCAATGATGACGTAATACGCGACCGAGGCAAAGGCGAAGCGCGTCGCCGCGTCAACGTCGCTGCGTCGCTCAGTCTGCTCGCTGACGTGTCGACGCTGCTCGTCCCGCTGGCGATGACGCTGCCGCCGACACGCTTCCGCCACGTACGCGGCTTGGACCGACGCAGCTGCGCAGAGACGAGTGCGGTCGCTGCGACAGCGATCGAAGTCGCGCTCGCGGCGTACCGTCAGCCGCGGTCCGTGTACGAGATCGTCGAAGGGCTCCCACCGAGTATGAAGGTTGTCGAGCTCGCCGCGAGCTTCCCGTTTGAGACCGACCCGGTCGAACTCCTCCGTCGGATCTCGAACGAGACGGAGGTCTCCGCGATGGGCGACGTGCTCGATGAGCAGTTCTCGCTGCTTCCCGCGACGACGGGTGGCGCGACGAGCAGCAGCCGTGGAGGCCACAGCGACTACCACGACGACGACGACGACGACGTGGACGCCGACAGTGCGGACAAGGTGTTCTACCGCCGCTTGCATCTCTACGGTGCGTTCACGGCCACGTCGTCGTCGCTCTCGGACGCGATCGGCCGGGTCCAGAGCTCGTCGTGTGTAGCGCAGTGGACACCGACAGCGCTGGAGCTTCCCGCAAACTACCGCGTTGCGAGCCTCGCTGGCCGCTCTGTGGCCGCAGTCTCGCAACTCGCGACGTCAAGTCGGGTCGGCCGGTACCTTCGCGACACGGCCAGCGGCGTCGAGCGCGTCGACAAGCGCGTGCTGTTCGAGTTCACGCGCGCTGGGATGAGTCCGGACGCGCTCGACGACATGGCGGCGACGCTCGGGGCGCTCGGAGACGCGTACTTCCCGTGAGAAAGAGCGCAAGTGACACGTACAGCTGGTAGGACAAGCAGGTCAGTCGTGTGGAACCTGCGAGGCACGGGAGAGAGGCAGAGAGAGAGAGAAATCCACAGGCGAACGAAACACGACGCACACGTTGGAGCTTGCAATCGACAGAGCCCATTCGCACTACACGCCATTCTCCTCCGACGCTGCGGTGGGCTTCTCACCCGTCTCGGACGCGTCGTGCGGCTCGTGCGACTGGGACGCGCCAGTCGCCTGTTCCTCCGCGCCAGTCTCCTCCTCTGCTCCGGCCTCTGTCGTCGCCTGCGGCGCGTCGTTCACACGGAACAGCTCGTCTCGCAGCGCTGGGCACCGTGCGAGGAGCTGCTCGTAGAGCGCGCGACACGAGCGGAAGATGCGACTCGACCACAGGAGATCAAACTCGCTCAACGACGCGCAGCAGCTCCGGAGAGTGCCGAGCGAGCGCCGCACGCTGGGAGCGACGAGGTCGTCTACCGCCGACGCTGACAACCCTCCACCACTCGCTTTCTCGACGAGGTCGACCACTGAGACGAGCAGCGCTGCGACGGCTTCGTGGAACACGGGCACTGGGAACGTCTTGACTGCCTCGCGCGGCTCGTCTCCGTCGTCGACTGGCGTCTCTGCGTCGCTGAAGCGCACGACAACGCCGCCAGGGCTCGCACTCGCTGCACGGATGCGTTGCTCCAGGACGCTGACAAAGAAGTCGCGGACGAGCAACTTCCACACACTCAGCGTCTTCACACGGTCACTCGCGTCCACCGCAGTGCTGCTGTGGTCGCCACTCGTCACCGCAGCCTTGATCTGTTCCAGCACAACGTCGCGTACAGCGTGGAGAAACGCACGATCGCGCAACAAGAGCTCGTCTTCCGCTGCGAGCACAAACTGCAGCAAGTGCGCGCCGACTTCCGCTTGGTGGTCCACGACACTCTGCACAACGAGCGCTTTCGTGAGCGCCCGGATCGCGGAGCTCGCGCGGAGCACCGTCTCCCAGAGCGCTGCATCTAGCAGCTCGTCTTTCCCCTTTGCGTCGACCTGTCGCGCCACCACCACTCCACTGATCCCGACACGGTGGGTCGCCATCGTGCGCAGTAGCAGCGGCAGGACAACCCGCATGGTCACGACCTGCGGCGCGCGGAGCACAAAGTCCCGCTTCCGAATCATCCGCCGCACACTCGCGGCGTTCCCGAGCTGGAGCAGCTGGACGAGACCGCGACAGACAAGACTGTCGGTCGGGAGCTCGCGACGGGGCCAGCACCCCGCGACGAGGTGGTGGAGGAGCGCGTCACACAGCAAGTGCTTCACTTGCGGGTCCGCGAGCACCATCGCCGCGTCGGCCAGCAGGTCGTCGCACACGCCTTCCGGCACCATCCCAGACTGGTCGACGTCGCCAAAGTCCCGCAACGCAGCCACGCCCGAGCTCGTGAGCATACTCACCGCTTCCGAGCTCGGGCCGGCTTTGCGGCGCTTCTTCGCGCGGATCCGCTGCGGTTCGCCACGGAGCGCAGTCATGTGCTTGGCGAGCAACTCGGTGCCGCGCTTCCCGACGCGCTTCCCTTCTTTAAAGAACACGGTCGAGTCCGGGTTGAACGTGAGGCAGTTCCGGATCATGAGGTGGAAGTCGTCCGCAAACATCTCGACGCTCTTGTACTTGCCGCGCTTCGCTTTCTTCCGCATCGTCGACAGGTCCATGGGCTCTTTGATCACGTCGCGGTACTTGGGCACGTCGTCTGGCACGGGCTCGGCAAAGATCAGCCGCACGTCCGTCTTGGCAATCTTGTCGAGCACGGCGATGAGTTCGTCCACTGGCGGTGGGCCGTGGACGACTTCAAAGAGCTCTTCGTCGTCGTCGCCACCCGCCGCGCCAGTACCAGCTCCGCTCCCGCCGACACCGCCCGACTTCTTCTTGAACTTCTTGTTTGGTGGCAAGTCGCCGGTCCGGAGTTTCCCCACTAACCCGAGGAGCTCGTGGAGCTGGCTCGTCTCGAGCGCCTGTTGCTTCACCGCACGGTCGAGGAACCAGACAAACTTGTGGAGCGGGTCAGTACGTAGCAACGCCGTCGTCCGGTCGCGCTGGACGTTCGCGAGGTCGGCTCGGAGCGCGCCGAGGAACGGCACGTAGTCCACATACTCCTTCGCGTTCGTACTAGCGGTCGTACTGCTGCCTGGGATGCTCGCAGCCACGACGTAGTCCTTGAGGATCTCGACCGTCGCGAGGTACAGCGTCTCCGAGTCGCCGAGCATCTCAGTGAGCTTTGCGAGCGCTGGACTGCTCCGTCGACGCTCTTCTGGCGCGAGTCCCCACCGTCGGGACTGGCGCCCGCTCGCACCAGTGGACGCAGCGAACGACGCGGACGCTGCGAGCGACGACGGCACGTGGCTCGCGACGTTCCAGAGGTCCCCCAACGGACTCTTCTCGGTCGGTTTCACGTCGTCTCGGCGCGTACGACCCGCTCCTGCCGTGGCCGACGGCGTCTGGTACCACTCCACAGTCTCCTGCACGTACGCGTGCACGCACTCGTCGACAAACACGCGCAGTTCGTGCGCGTCGACGTGGAGAATCTTACGCCGGACGTGCACTGGAAGCTCCGTGAGGATACGCCGGTTCGCTGTGAGCTCCCGTAGAAACGCTGGCGGTGTGTGCTCTTGGCGTGCGAGGATCGCAAGCGGCACTGCGCGCAGCTCGCGGAACTCGAGGAATGGGAACGTCGCGTCGAGTGCGCGCTGGAGTTCAGCAGGTGGGAGCGTGTGGACGCGCAAGAGGAGCTCACGTTTCAGTGCGCTGAGGAGCGACGCCGCGCCGTCTGCACGGGACACACCGAGCAGATCGAGCAGCTGAATGGCGGGCGCAAGCGAGTGGGAGGAGAGCCCGTGCGAGGCTTGGAAGCCGCGGATCGCGGCCTCGGGCTCGGGCGCAGTGCTCAGAAGCTCTTTGAGGGCGGCGCCGCCACGGGCGCCAATGAGTGGCGGCGTGGCCATCACCGCCCCGGATGACAATGACGACGTTGTTGTCACGTCCGATGTGGTGGTAGGAGCGGACGAGTCGGCGTTCGCAGTGCGCGTCGAGAGCTTGAGCTTGAGCGTGAGCGGTTGTGTCGCGCTCATGAGGACCAGCTCCAGTGAGGGCGTGTGTGTTCGTTCTCCCTGCTAATTGCGAAATGGGCAGGGTGATGGTTCGTACCTATGCGAGTGAATGCGGTCTCTATTCGGTTGACGTGCTACTAAGATATAGCGACGCGTGTTTAGTTACAAAAGCCGCAGGTGAGTGGCATTTGTGGATCGGAAAGCTCCACCGAACAATCCAATCGCAAGACGATGGTGTCGATCCGGAACGCGACGGTGGAGGACCTGCTGCAGATGCAGAACGCCAACCTCTGGTGCCTGCCAGAGAACTACCAGATGAAGTACTACTTTTACCACATCACCACGTGGCCGCAGCTGCTGCAGGTGGCCGAGGACCACAACGGCAAGATCGTCGGCTACGTGCTCGCCAAGATGTGGGTTGTCGTCCTCCTCGCCCTCTCTCTCTCTCTCTCTTCTTGTGTCGTGATGCTGGCTCAATACTCACAACGTGGCGCGTGCGTAGGGAGGAAGAGGCGTCTGTGCCGCATGGCCACATCACGTCGCTCGCAGTGCTGCGCACGCACCGCAAGTGCGGCATCGCCACGAAGCTCATGAAGGCGGCGCGTACGTGACGCTCTCTCTCTCTATCTTGTATGGTGGCGTATGTGGGGACGTAGGCTGACGAGGCGCACGGGCTGCTCTTTTTCTGGACACACGCACAGAGCGGGCGATGGTCGAGAGCTTCCACGCCGAGTACGTCTCGCTCCACGTGCGCGAAGGCAACACGGCGGCGTTCCACTTGTACCACAAGACGCTGCAGTACCAGTGCGTCCCGTGTGCTTTGGGTGATGTGCTAGTCGCCTAGCCACTGTCGTAGAGGCGTGTGTTCCGTCTCAACCGACTCACTCGGACTCTCCCTCCCTTCTACAGGATCTACGACATTGAGAAGGGGTACTACGCGGACGGCGAAGACGCGTACGACATGCGCATGCCGTTCACGGACAAGTGCAACCAGGCGTTCGCGTCGCAAGTGAACCGGTACAAGAAGGTGATTGCCGAGAAGGAAGCAGCAGCTGCGGCGGCGGCGGCCTCCAGTTAGACGCGGGGTCGGATTCGTCCCTTCCCTTTCCCTTCCGTCCCTTCCCTTTCCCTTCCGTCCCTTCCCTTCCCCTTCCGCCTACGCGGCAGTGGGATGGATGCCTCACGAGGAGGGGTGGGGTCGTCATGTTTCTCTCTTTCCTCCCTGACGAATGAAACGTCACGACCGCTCAGCTGTGTTCCTAGGCGTGTGTGTCCCCACTACAGAGTCGTCTGTCAGCGCTTCGGCGCTCGCTTCGCCGCCATCTTGGCGCGCAGTCGCTCCTTCTGGGCGGCCAACAGCTGCTTCTTTGCGTCCTGTTCACAGCGACCATCACCACCACCCACCAGCATCAGTTCCGAGCCACAGACCGGAGCAAACGACAGCCAACGCAAGCCCGAGACGCACCGCTGGCGTTGTCACTGCGATCGGCGTCGCAGGTGCCACTGGAGGCGCTGCTCTCTGGTGGTGAGCAGCACTTTGGGGACTCGCGATCTCTTGAGACAGGGACGCTACGACGTGTGGAGCTGCTGGTCGGACGTGTCGCCTGCGCTGGTAAACAGCCGAGGGGCGGAACTGCAGCGCGGAGGACGACGAGCTGGAAGCCAACGCGAGAGGCAGCGTCCGCTTGAACTCGTGCCTCGTCTGCGCACGCGAGCCTTCCTGCCACACGCCGCCAAAGTTCGGGAGCCACGTCGCGTCTGCTGCTGTCGGCTTCATGCGACGAACGACAGCAGCCGACGCAACGACAGCCGCCTGAGGATCGGAAGATGGTACTGGCTGTGGCTTCGCAGCGACCACCACCGCCTGTCGCTCGTTGCATCGCTTGTACTCGTCCTCAGACTGCACCATCCACGGCGGCACTGCTGCTGCAGTGTGCACGTTCGCGACCCTGTCGCCCCACCCCACGCGTGCGACACGGCCGAGACCGGCGCCGAACGCCATCTCGGTCGCTCGGTGCGTGAACGCGGCTGTCGGTTCGTACGCAGACGCGTTCGGTGCGTCTGTGAGCGGCGGGAACGCGCTGTCGACGTTGCCGCTCTGGCTCTGCTCGTTCTCCTGCTTGACGAGCACGTCGATCGGCCATGGGAGCCACTCGTGTTTCCTGTGTGGCGTTAGTTAGCATTGTACAAGGCATTGGGTGGGACACCCACACATACATACAGAGAGAGACGAGTGACGGCGTGACGACACCCGACAGGCAACAGGCGACGGACGCACTTGAGCTTCACAATGCCGCCGCCCCACACGCGCGTGCCGTCGAGTGTCCGGCCAAGCGGATTCTGCTGCACGCCTGTCGACGACACCACCTGTTCAGGCCACACGGGAGCCGTCATCACCCACCATACACAGCATCCATACATACACCACGACGGCGCATGGCGAGTGTGGGTGGTGGGTGCCAAAGCCGCACCGTCTTCACACGAGCACCGTTCTGCTTGGGAGCCATCAGGGGGAGTGGGGGTCTCGGTGGCGGTGGAGCTGCTGCTCCAATCGCTTCCTCGTGAGGCTCTGAAGTGGTCACTGCGACTTGCTGACAGTCGTTGCAAACACACGTCAACCACCTGCGTCAGCAACGAGTGCGTCACCACCACCGTCTCTCTCTCTCTCTCGCTCTCGTTCTCTCACCTGCAACCGCGTCATGGCCGCTGTCAGGAACGCCGCTGCTGTCGCGGCCTTCATCTCTCCCTCCTCTGGACCTTCGCTACTCATCGTCTGCTTCTCCTCCCGCTCGCGGTCGCCCGCTTCTCGCTTCTCCAGCTCCGCCAGCAGCTACACACTCACACACGCTCACGTGAACAGAGCGACCGTCAGTATTTGCTTTTCTTCAATGTCTCTCTCCACTCCCTTGCCCACCACCGTCACCACCGTCCACTTCACCTGCCGCCGGCGCTCCGACGTCAGCACCAGCTGCGTGCGCATCTCACGACCGACGTCGCAGCGATGATGGACACAGAACGCGTCGAGTGCCGAGCGATGGGCGCTGCTGGCAAAGTGCTCCACACCCGCGCGCCAGCCCTCGGTGCTGCGCTCACGCGCCTCAGTCAACGCTACTGCCGCCATACTCAATAGCAGTCAGCACCATACACACAGACAGACGCACTCGCCGCTCTCGCAAACGCTGCAGCGCCAGCGCCAGTGCGGCTCCCGCGTGGCTGTCAGCGCCGTCAGCTCTTGTGTGCGTGTCGTCAGAAACGCGAGCGCGCGCTGCTGGTGACCACGGCTGAACGCGTGGCGGCGCCAGTTGCTGTCGCTCGAGCGCCGGCACACGCTGCACCAGACGAAGCGCTGGGAAGGAGTGACGGCTGCCGTGTCGCGCGTCATGATCCACAAGCGGAAAAGCGAAAAATGACAAGCGAGAAGCGTTGCTGGCGAAGTGGGTCGAGAAGTGTTGCTCGCGAGTGGGAATATGACGTGGAGTGAACGGAAGTGATGCTGCGTGACAAAAAGCGCAGCGTTTAAGGTCGGAAGGTGGCTATAAGGCGACGTTCAGCTGTAGACGATGGATGAATGGATGAATGGCTCGACGAGCGAGTGTCAAATCTCATGGTGTCCGATGAAGAGGTCGCAGGGCAACCGAGTATCTCGAATCGTCCTTCATTCATTCACGCATTCGTTCCCGCATTTCGGTATCCTCTGTGTGCTCTTCTTGAGTACTAGTATCACCAGTGGAGCTTCGCTTCTGGTGGTCGCACATCGCCTCAAGCACACACATCACGAACGACAGCTGCTCGTCGCGCAGGACTCGGGCGACCGCCAGTTCATTGTCCCGATGCGCTTCTCCTCGATCCGGACCTCCGCCTCGTTCAGCAGAGCGCTCAGCCCAAAGTCGTTTAGCTTCGCCTAGCTCTCCGACCTCACCCCCATTATGATGTTGTCGCGCTTGAGGTCGTTGTGCGCCACGTTGTACATCTCGTGCAGAGAGGTACTCGAGTCCGAGTGCGGATTCGTACATCTTCTGCTACACGCTGTTGTCGTTGTCTGGAACCTTGAGGGATGTCAGCAGCTCGCCGATCGCGAACTCGCACCCAGAGTACCGTTTCGCCTCATAATATGGTTGGCGCTGTACTGTACAGCTTGAGCACGTGTGGGTGGCTCAGACAGTGCCACACGCGCACCTCGCGGAGCAGCAGGTCATTCGACATTGTGTTCGCGTACGAGTTGTCCCCATAGCCCGTGAACTTTACCACGACAGGACGTTGATAGACAAGGTGTGTCGAGCCACGACCAGGGCTGGGAAGATACCTGCACTAAAGTATCTGTTGACGCCCAAGAAAACAAAACAAAAAAGTGCTCCAAGATGCGCTTCAGGTCGCTCGCTCTGCTCTGCGTGCATGCTCGTCCGAACGATCCACGCCATCAGCCCTGTAACGCAAAGCCATGTACTCACCTCGCCATCCCTCCTTCTCTTTCCACTCGTCGTGCTCTGCAGCGCACTCGCAGGCTCCTTCGCGGCCCTCGCTGGCGTGTTCGGCAAGGTATCTCTTGTCTGATACTAAAGTACCAAGCGACCTTTGCGCCTCGGCTCACACTGCCCGTGTCTTCCTTCGTGCAGCTTGGTGCTGATGGCGACACGAGTGCCTCCCACCAGCTCCAGACGCTCTGTGCCACATCCGATTCCCTCCAACACATCGTGCCCTGTGCCATGGTGCGCTCCGCCCTGTCCTCCCCTCTCTGTTTCTAGGACCAACGACTGACGTCCTCCTCTCATCTCCTCTCTCCCTTTTCAACCACAGCTCGTCACGCTCGTGCGAGCTGCGAGCATTGCGCTCATGCTCGCGTCGAACGCTGTGATGCTCCACTTCTTCGTCAAGGGGCTCCACGAGACCGACTCGCTCACTGCGACCGTCACGAGCGCGGCCACGAACTTTATGCTCGCGGTACGTACGTTTCGTGCCTCCCCACGTATGACTTCCACATTGACTACCTGCCTGACACTCACTCTCGTCTCGCGGGCAGGCGGCCGCCGGCCGCTTCTTCTTCCACGAGCACCTGCCGCTCCAGTGGTTCGTTGGCGCAACCCTCATCCTCGTTGGCATGGGCTGCCTCCTCCACGGCGACGCCCCCGTGGCCGCCGCTTCCAAGCCCAAGCAGAGCTAATGTGGGGTACTGAGGGGCGATCAGAGAGCAGAGATCGAGTGTATACAATGCGAGTGGGTCGCACCAAGCGACAGACTCGGGACGTCAGTCGTCTGGTGCCTACGTGGAAGAGTGAGAGAAGAGAGGAAGGGTCTCGACTACATGGAATCGGTGGCGACACGGGTCGGACACGCACACTCAGCTCGTGTCGGGCCGCCCCATGTTGATCGCCGCGGGCCAGTGCTCGAGCTCCGTGAGCTCCAGCCACGGGTGCGAATGGTACCCCGCGTCGCTGAACCACTCGCTGAACTCGTGGAGCGACACGAGCTTCGCCAAGTCGAGCGTGCGGTCGCTCTTGCTCTCCTCTTCGTCATCGTCGTCGCCGCTCGTGCCGAACGACGCTTCAAAGCTGCGCAACACCTCTTCAGCACCGAGTTCGGCCGAGAAGCGGGCGATCTCAGCAGTCAGGGAGCTGCTCATGCCGTAGAACGCCATCAGGAAGCACATGAGCGCCGACTTGAGCGTCTCCATGACGACAGGTTGCGTGCCGTCGCGGGCGAGACCGTCTTCGAGCAGCTGGGCCGCACACGTGAGCTTCGCCAGCAGCGTGCCTTCGCACACGACGAGCAGACCACACACTGCGGCGCCAAACTCGAGCAGGTCGCTCGTTTCGCTCGCGTCCTCCGTATCGCCATCGTCCGCCGAGCTCCCGCTCTTCACAGGCTCAGGCTCGCGCACAAACACACCGAGGACTTGATCCAACAGCTCCATCGAGTCGTCGCTGAGTGACACGGGCGGAGCCGCACCACCTCGGCTCGTCGCGTCCGAGCACACCACTTCGACCGACTGGATAAAGTGGCTCCGCGTCACGAGCGCTGTCGTCGCGTCGCCTGCGATGCGCAGCGCCGCCTGGAGCGCGGTCGCGAGCTCCGCCGCTGCGAGCGCGTGCAGCTGCGTCTGGTGCAGGAACTGCTTCAAGCGTGCAATGTCTTCGTGGAAAAAGTGGATCTCGGACGCACGTCGGGCGACCGAGAAGACCATAATCGGGCCGTCGCTGCAGAGACTCGCGGCTGCGAGCGAGTCGCGCGGGTCGCGGGCCGGCGGCTTTCCCGCGCCACGATGCGCTTCGGCCGTCTGGACGCCGTTCGCGTACGACGTCGACACGATCTCACTCTGCCGCACTTGCTTCTTCTGCGTAAACTGCTTCGTGCTGTAGTGGCTCTCGATCGGCTGGACGTGGTCGAGCAGCGGCGTCGCACTCGCTGGCACAGGGTACTGTCCTGGCCGCTGTGACCCGAGCACTGCAACGCGCTTGCTCATCACGCGGCCCGTGCCAACGCCAGCGAGCGACGTTGTCTGCTCTTGGAAGTCCTGCTCTTGCTGCCACTTGGACACGTCGAGGAGCTCGACCCACGAGATGATCTGGTACCCGCCCGTGTTGTACCACTCGCCAAACTGCTCGAACGTCACGCACGCACGCGACCGGACGCTGCCGTAGCCTGCAAAGCCGTTTGTCGACATGGCTGCGACCGTGCTGCCAGTGCCCGTCGCGCTCACGTCGGTCATCAAGTCGCCCATCGCTTCTTCAATCACGTCTTCCGCTTCCGTGTGCATCTTCTCAATGCCGAGCCGGTACGTCCCGTCGCTCAACGCCATGAGCGCAAGCAGGAACGACCGCAAGTAGATGAAGAGCACCGAGTGCGGAAGGCCGTTCGTCTCGGTCTGCATCGCGGTCCGGCGCATCGCGTTCACAACTCCGTTGCGTCCACTCGGGAGCCCAAAGCCAGCGCCATTGCCAGTCGAGATGCCAGTGTTTCCAAACGCAAAGCCGCCGAGACCGTGGCCAGCACCCGCGCCAACTGTGTTGGACGCGTACACGTTCAGCGTCCGCGTGCGCTGCTGCCGCATCTTGGCGATAAAGTCGAACGCGAGCGCGAGCTTCTGGCTCTTTGAGCCTTTGCCCAGGATGCTCATCCCGCACGCGAGCTCGAGGGCGTTCACGCGACCACAGCGCTTGCGGTCAAAGACGTTAAAGATCCGCGAGAGGAGCTTCGACGACGTCTGCTGCGCTTTCTCCGACATGCCGTCTTTCGCCACTAAGCTCCGGATGCACTCGTAGAAGTTGCTGCGGCTGATCACCAAGTACGCGCCTTCGTCCTCTTCCACGCCTGCGTACGAGTACGCTTGGCTCTTGCCGTGTCCCGCTGTCTTCTTCTTCTTCCCTTCTTCTGGCGGTGGCGTCGCGTACGCTAAGAGCGAGTCGTAGATCTTGCTCACACTCGTCTCCGACAAGTTGGTCGACCGGAGCACAAAGAGGTACGTCGACATGTCCGTCTCCGTGAAGTTGAGGATGTTCCCTTCGTCCTGCATGTCGAACGCGTAGATGAGCGGCTTCTCGCGCTTGCTCGCTTCAAATGCCTCTTTCGCTGGCCACTTGGACAGGTCCAGCAGCTCGAGCCACGGACAGTCCATGTATCCGCCAGCAGCGTACCACGCGGCAAACTCAGCGAGGCTAATCACGTCCTTGTGGCGGCACTTGGCTTCGCAAAAGATCTTGGCAATCACGGCGCCAGCAGCACGGTCTGCGACCGAGTTGGAGCTCAATGTGTTCGTCGTTGCCGTGTCGTTCGCGTTGTAGCTCGAGAACGCAAAGAGTGCAACGAGGATCGACTTGAGCAGCTCGTAGAGGTGGCGTCGCGACACGTATCCCTTGCCGTGCGTGTCAAAGACCTTGAAGAGCGTGCCGAGCTTCGAGCTCTTGGTCATCCCACAGAAGATGCTCAAGCCCGCGAGAATGAGCAGCTTGTCGACTGCGCTCGAGCCGCCGTTCGCGCCCACGTCCGCACCAGCGTCCATGAACCCCGCGCCGTCCGCGTCGCGAACGCCGTCGCCAGTGTTCTCGTCGTTCCCCGCACCCGTCGTCTCAAACAGCGTGTATATCCGAAGCAAGTGGAACGACAGGAACTCTTGGTCCTCGTTCGACAGCACGTCTCGCGGCACGAGGTCCCGCATCGCACGCAAGAAGCCCTGCTTCGTTAGCGTCCGTCCTTGTGCGTACTTGTTCAGCAGGTTCACCATGTCGCGGACCGTCATGCTGCTCATGTTCATGCGCTCGGAGATCGTGTACACGATCGCAACGTCTTTCAAGCGGATCCGCAACGTCGTGCTGTCGAAATTCATGAGCTTGAACTGCAGCGCGACAGACGACAGGTCCTTGATCGCAGCTGACGACGACGGCGGGGACGAGATGAGGTCCGCGATGCCGCCAATGCCGTCCATCCGCTCGAGCGCAGTGTTCACGTTCCCTGTCCGGAGATCAGCAGCGCTGATGATCGTCATGTTCGTGTCTGGGTATCCACCCACGTCAAACAAGCTGTTCCGCCGGTGGTTGCTGTCGTTCGACGACTCCGTGTCGTTCGACGACCCCGAGTCGCGCTCGTCGTTCGCACGCACGCGACCCGGCAAGATCACTTGCTGCTGGCGGCTCATGTACCGCAAGATCGCGTCTGCGACTGTCGGGTTCACTTCGGGCCACTTCTTTGTATCGAGCAGCTCGATCCACGCAATGATAATGTGGCCGCGCGTCGAGTACCACGTCGCAAACTCCTGGAACGACACGACGCCGCCTCGGATGAACGCGTTGCCAGCGCCAGCGCCAGCGGCATTCCGCGCTGCTCCTGTGAGGCGGATCGAGTCGTCGTCTGGGAGCGACCCGCGGTGCTCGTACCGGTTCCGCTCGCCACCGTCTCGTCGACTCCGGTTCTTCGTCAGCAGCTTCCGGTCGACCGACTCGAGCGCATCGAGACTGTGGCGGTTGCCCTGTTGTCGTTGCTGCGGTGCGTTGCGTCGCACGCTGAACGTCTTGCTCGAGTCGCGGAAGATCGTGTCGGCGATCTGGATCGCTGTCGTGTCGGCCACGCTCGCAATCGCTTCAGCCGACAGCTCCGAGCCGTTCCCGAGTGCGAGCAGCATTGTCAGGAACGACCGCAGGTACTTCCACATCTCGCGCCGTGTGAGCGATCCGTCATGGTCCGAGTCAAAGAGACTGTACGCGTAGCCGAGCTTCTGGCTCTTCGAGCCCGCACAGAACATTGAGAACGCCGACACAAACTCCACGAGGTCGATTTTGCCGGTCCCACCACGATTGAACGCAAAGAACAAGCGCGAGAGCGTGTCGGCCGCCATCTTCGACTCGTTCCCACGGCCAACGCTCGGCGGTGGAACACGGGTGTTCGTGTGGACACCGAACGCTGCAGCGACGTCTCGCCCCACGTCACGCGGAAGCAGCTGGCGGACGCACCGGTCGAACGTGCTCTTCTCGATGCTCGAGTAGCCTGGGGTCTCGATCATTGGAGCGAACACCTCGTACACGCGGTTGAGGTCCACTTGATGCAGCTTCGTCACGCGCTGCAGCTCAGCGTACATGAGCAGGTCGCCGTTGTTGAAACTCAGCGTCGTGAGCGGCAACTCAGTCACTGTGACGTCTTCCGGGTCGATCACCAAGTCAAACTCGAGCACGACTTCGCTCTTCAGCACGAACGCCGGCAGCGTACTCGAGACGCTGCTCGTAAGCGAGTTCGGCGCACTCGACGACGAGCTGAACGACGACTCGGAGCCGTTCGGCTCGTCAGGGCCAGGCGCGTCCACAGGAAACAGTGGCGCCGCTGCGAGGTCCGCGTCGTCTTCGTCCTCGTCCTCTTCCACGATCATCTCGGCAAACGTAAAGTGGTTCTTCCCCTCCTTCAAGTCGTCAATGTTGTCGGCGTCCACGTCGACTTGGATGTTGTTCGCAGTGTAGTAGTTGCTGCTCGCGTACACGGGGTCCACGGGCTGCACGTCGAGCTGCTCGACGATGAACGCGGGCGACACGAACATCCACTTGCGCAAGTCGAGGAGCTCGAGCCAGCTCATGTTCTTGTGCCCACCCGAGTTGTACCAGAGCCCAAAGTCTTCGAACGTGTACGCGCCCGCTCGCAGCTCGGCATTCGCGAGCTCCCGCTCGTCCGCTTCACTGGTCTCGCTCTCAGCGTCTCCGTCTCCGTCTCCGTCCTCCTCCTCGTCGTAGTCGCCGTACTCGTCCTCGTCGAGTCCTTCCATGATACTCTCGACGATCTCCATTTCGCCCGTGTCGATCAGCGCTGCGAGTGAGCCATGACGCTGTAAGATCATGGCGTTCGGCGGCGACAGGTACAACAGGATCGTGAGGACAGAGCGGAGGAACCGCCAGAGCTGCTGCTGGTTCAAGAAGCCCTTGCTGTCCGCGTCAAAGTAGTGGAACGCAGACCCGAGCTTGTCGCTCTTCGACCCCCACGTGAACAAACTGAAGCCAGCAGCGACCTCGAACGCGTCAACACGCAGCACTTTCTCGGGGAGGAAGCTCCTGAAGATGTCGATCATGCCGTCCAGGAAGTCGCTGTCTTTGCTCAAGTGCGGGACGTTCGTCATGCTCAAGAGCTCTTCGATCGCTTCGAGGAACGTCTCTTCTTCCAGCAATCCGTCGCCCGTGTGCTGCACGAACGTGTCGTACATGACTTTCGGGTGGATCTTGGTGAACGCGGCCTGCGTGAGCAAGTGAAAGAGCTTGGTCGCTTGCTCGTCTCCGATACTCACCATCGCACCGTCTGCGCTCGAGAACCGGAAGCTCAGCGCGGGCTGGTCGACGCTCGCGCTTGTACCAGCGGTCGTTGCTTGCGACTCACCGCCCGACTCGCCGCTGTCGTCTTGCGAGCTCGGGAGCGACGACGCGTTCGTCGCGTCACTCTTGGTCGGCGACGTCCCGCTCAGCCGCTTTGTGGTCGGCCACTTGAGCTGGTCGACAAACTTGAGCCACGGACACACTTTCCCAGCGTTCGCTTCGATCCACGGCCAAATGTGGTGCTCAAACGACGTCGTGTCGTCCTTTCCGAGTGCGTAGAACGAGTGGAGACGGGCCGCGACTTCACTCACAGACGTCGTGACGATCGTTGCAGTCGACTGGAGCTGCTCCGGTGTCGCGCCTTCCAAGTCAAAGACCGACGTGACCGAGAGCAGGAGACACGCGAGCGCAGTCTGGAGGACAGAGAGCGAAATTGGGTCGGTCATGGGCACGTTACAGCCAAAGAGACTCAGTTTGATGGCGCCGTGGAGCTTCTCTTTCGTTGTTCCGTGGAGCAGCGGCAAGCAGCCAATGCCAAGCTGAGAGACAAGTACGAGAGAGAGAGAGTGAGCACACCCACGGTCTCATACGTGGTTTGTATACATAAGGACGCACGTACCAAGTAGAGATCCACGCGGTTCGCTGCTTGAAACGACCGGTAGATGCGCTCGAGCGTGTCTTCCAACGGCCGGAACGCTTCGCCGCTCCGTAGTGCGGGCAGGAGCCGCACGAGCTCAATGAACTCGTCTTTCTCGACAGCGGCGCCGCCACTGGCGTTCTCTTCAATCGCTCGCAAGAGCGTCTCGACAGTGCATACCGACACTACAGAGGCACGTGTGCGATAGGGAGGGAGTTAGCAGTCGCCCGTATCGAAACAAACAAATGCACACACACGACCAGCAGCAGATAGGACAAAAGAGACGCACTTTTGGACGCGACGAGGGCGTTGCGCACTGCGAGCGCACGCTTCGACTGGATCGCGAGCGAGTAACTGGGCGTCACGTACGGCAGCTCCATGACCAGGTCGGCGTCTGCGGCCATGGGCGACGACGGCAGCGACGACGGTTCGTCTGTGCTGCAGTTGCTCTGCAGCGGAATGGCAAAGTCGATGCGCTTCGTCACCATCGGCTTTGTCTTAATGGGTTGTTTGCTGGCTTGCTAGCGTGCACGCGGGCACCAGATGTTGGCGAGACGACGGCTGGTGCGTCTGTGAGGCTCGCGAGTGTGTGTGCGTGCGGACGGAGCGCCAACTCGGAAGGAGGAGGAGGCTGCGCCGGGTGCCACGTTCGTCTGTTGTTGGCGTCTGGACTGGGAGCAGCCGTTCGCGTTTTGAGCGAGCTAAAAACTGCGGTTCGGGGAAGAGTGTGAAGCAGATAGTGAAATCTTCAAGTGCAGGAAGGCTTCAACTTCTCTCCCACGTCGCTTGTAGATCGAACTTGGAAATTGTAACCCCACAGAAGCACCTGGCATTTTGTATGCGCGAGAAAGCGTCTCTGCCGCTTATTTGCGTCGTCGGATGTAGCCGAATCGAGTCTGTACACAAAACACGGAGAAAAAAGCACTTCAGGCAGGCCTCCCAAATTGAGCCCCAAATTATGGCAGGTTATGAATCACGTTTAAGAGTTAACACACTTTTGAGAATACTGTACTGACTGTTTTTCCATGTGATACTGAACTGACGTAAATGCTTTTTTTCACAGGTAAGTGGTCATAACTTGCGAGTCCGCAAGCTCTATCTCC
>JAASGD010000183.1:0-32777 GCA_023334115.1 Globisporangium megalacanthum
CTTGCTATGTACAACAATGCATGTCGTAAGGCGAAGCGACAAGCTCAAGAGAGCGCTTCACGTTGATGGCGTCCTCTTTTTTTGATCGATCACATACTGAAATTCATATTATTTTCTCTTCAGTCATTAATTGAACCATACTTTAATCAAGGTAAAAGTGCCTGTCCCTATCACTTTGGCGTGCGTACAGAATTGGTTTAAATTTCTTTTGATCGTCCTGAGGCGTGGAGTGGTCAAATCGAGCTCAGATTTCACCAGTAGAAAGCTCTCATTGTGCTCTATCAGGTGTGAGAACAGCTCGTTTGGAGACACACCTTTGAAAAAGTGAGTCTATTTCCCAAATGTTTTTGGAGCTGTCCCTAAATTTTTGGCGCGCACTGTATGATCGAATCTTATAAATAATATGTGATGTTGACCGAAGCTCGGAAGACCTTCAGCATAAATCACTTGATTGAAGATTGCTCATTTGAAAATAGCAGAGTAAAAAATGAATCCCTGTCGTGGAGACATATTTGGCTAAGCCAATTTGGAGACTGCACCACAACAGAAGTTGCGCTGAGATATGACAGCATGACTTATTGGGTACACACGATACTTCAATCGATATAACAACGCACGATGCACAAGACCGCTTACTAGATTCCACTAGTGCTCCGAGCCGATCGTGGGGACAAACAGAGCGAAGCGTCTGATCATCTGAATGTAGCTGCGCTCCATCGCAGTCGCAACTGCCGGTACCGACGTTGTCAGTTGTGGCCACGTCGGTGCCATGCGGAGCGCCCCCCCCGAAACAGTCTAATGTTGTCTCCCAGCGATGTGCGATAGCTGATCTTGGCCATCAATATCACGCGCATGAATTTCGGCATAATACTCGAGAAGCTCGAGGGTCTTGATCCAATCGACTTGCCATCGTTCCGTGCATCACTAAATTTCAGTTCTCACTTTCATCACAGTTCACGGCAGTTCGGTTTGCTAGCATCCACCCTGAGTCGGCCATAGCCTCTCGCAGCGAAAAATCACACAAATCTATTTGTGGGGGCGCCCATACCTCGAATCAGCAACGTGTCAACATGAACAACTCTACTACTTCGCTCAGCAAGCATGACCATATTATCCTTGTTACTCCAGCGATGCCACCTCCGAACATTCCGTTTTTTGTTCGAGCGACACTCTCATGATCTGTAAACACCGGTAGTGAAAGTATAAATAGCTTGCTCTCTCGTGTACATCCTCTACGGTGGCCGCGTAATGCAGCACCACAACTTCCCCCCCCACAGCGTGACTGTGCTGCATAATGACGCACACCTATCAGTATCCGTATCATATTTCGCGCAACGAGGCTGAGCTGTGGGAAAGACCACTCCTTTTCGAAATGTCCGCTTTATCCACGCCAGCTATATGTATCACTTACACGACTTTGATGCAGATGTCCCGGGTGACTTACGGGAGCACTCATTCATCGATAGCTTAACTTAACTGCGTTGACCTTACTGCTCAGCGTGTCTAGAGGGTACCGCAGTGATCTGCGCCAAAGAATGTCTAAGTCGCACAGTTTCCTTTATTCACCACACACCACCAGCTCTCGGATGACAGCACGATATAGGCGTGTCTACCAATTACTGTGAATGCCACCTGTCGCCTTATCGTGTGGATTCGTCGTGGATACCATGCTTCGTCATGTTAACGACTGCTCTTGGTATGGGTTGTTGCAGTTTTGCTTTTAGTTTTTTATCAGTCAAAGAAGAAATGCGACCTTTGCCTATATGCTTTTCTGAAGGTCCGTTGCGCCAGCGCCGCACAAGCTCTCCCATGATGTCGATGTGTTTGTTTTGAGCGCAGAATGTGAGCAGCGACATCTCGTTCCGTACTGATTCAATGTTGACATCAACCCTACAATGTATGTTACATATTTTTTACAGTGCTGTGCCAAGCTCCCGATACGCTCTGGAGGTTAACCATTTATGTGTGTGTTTGCACGACGAATGCATTGAGGATTGGCGCCTTTAATTGATTGCCATGCTGTATAACTGTCCTGTTGTACATGTACTACACACTGTACATGTACAATGCCCAACGCTGTCATAATTGTTTACTTGAAGTCAATAAGGATGTAAATGAGGCTATCCGTTTTTGTCCTATTTTGGTGACAGCAGACACAGCATCTTCTAATACAAGGGTAGATAGAAGGGTAGTTGGAAACATCCGAATTTTTCGGGATGTCTGCCAAGGACACACATTTCTATACAAGGGATAGAATTGTCTACCACCCCAGAACTAGAAACAATCTCGCCAAAAACGCACCATTTATAAATTATTATTATGTGAATTTATGAATGTGGCATGAATGTTTCATGTAAGAAATTAATTTTAGGAGATGTCTTCCCAGGACACATGTAGACCTCTTTTTGGGGAAACCTGAATTATTTTGAGTTTCTGATTTTTCAAAACAAATTGACATATCTAGAAAATGTCGCATGAAGGTCACCCTAACGGTGAGAATCAGAATATATTTTCAGAAAATGTAGACCAAGTCAGATCTCAGAATCACAAATTCCAGAGAATTTTCGCGCAGCGAACGATAGCGTGTACATTAACTGATGATAACAATATCATAACGACTCGGACACAATACTTCCTCAGCCGACGACTCGGACGCGTCCGGATATATCTGTACGTATAGTATACATGTGATCAGTATACTATCCGGATTCTATTATTAGTTTCTCGCGCTCTGGGCCCTATCGGGCCTTTGCGCTCTGGGAAAAGAAAAATCATGTACTGGACGGTGTTGCGTTCTCCGTTCAGTAAACCTCGATCGCTGGGCCCGCCTACGCAGATCTTGCTGGGCTGCCAAGCGAAACGAAGCGAGCGGCGCCCAGCAAGTCTGCTTTTGCTATGCTCCATCGGTTTCTTCACTACTCTTTTATCCGCCAATAAGCGCATACAAAAACACAGTACATAAACTGAACAGTGTCCGAATGTCCACCGTATACTCTAAACCGGATAGCATACAAAGTCAGGTTTAAATCTGATTTTCTCAGAAATACTCAGTGTCCGAAACTTGATGATATTCTACAATATCAGTGTTGCTGTCAGAGCCTTCATTTATCGAAATTGCACCATCCCAGAGGTCCAACTTCAAAAACTCGGCGGAAAGCGACACGCGCTCAGCTGCCACTGATGACGCATTACTGTCTCAGTCAGAAATATATGGTTTGCATTATACCGGCAACCATTGCGCTGTGTTTGATGAAATCGACGGCGATCTAGATATGGCTGGGTGACGCAGCGCCGAGCGATCTGTGAAGCTTGCCATTTGTATCGCTGAGCAGCACTGGATGAAACGCGCTCGATACACTAGTAGAAGACAATGCCATGACAGGATGTGCAGCATACGAGAGCGTAGCTCGGCCAGTAGACCGCGCTCGAGACACGTAGAGTAACTAGAATATGAATGACGCTTACGTCTCCGAACACTACCTCGTTTCTCAATATACGCAACTGGCGTATGTCGTGCAACATTTCTAGCCACCTTCTAGGAGTCTTGCGCTGCTCTCCAGCATCTAGAGGTAGTGTTACGGCGTCAAGATCGCGATTTGTATATCCGTCGCCCCACGACCGGATGGTCTTGTTGCTCACTGTAAATGGAGGGACAAGACTTTCACAAATAAAAGCATTGTTAAGAACCGGACATTTCACAACAACATTGTCTGTAAAGTTCTTGTTCTTCAATTTTGTATGTTGATATGGCAATCGATATTCCTAAAAATTAGCTCCTTGACTATTTGATAGCACACCAATACCACTACACGGAAAACGAAATATCATCACAAGATGCATAGAATCCAGAGTTTCTTCGGCGCAGCACGGTATTGTCTCAAAACTTGATCTCAAACGGGGGTAGGGTTGAGATTCAGTCTAGTGGATCTCAAACGCATTTTCAGATTCGCACGCTGGCGGAGACAGCAGAGACAGAACACGAGGCGGCGCCACCAGGCAAGTTCTTCACGCTCGCAGGCTGCATTCGTACTCTAGCTGTTCGTGCTAACCCCTCTCCTCTCCGCTCGTGCTTCTACTGCTCCTCACGCAGCTCGTGCTGTAAGCGTCACTCGTGCTGCTCGTGTTCCCGTGCTTGTCGCGCTGGTGTGCAGTTTTGCTGCTCGTGTCGGTCGCGCCATTTTGCTGCTAGCGCCGCTCGCGCCGCTCTCGACGCTCGTGCTCTTTGTGCTACTCGTGCATTTTGCTGCAGCTGGCACGCATGCAGATCGCGCCGATTTCATTGCTCACGCTGCTGCTGACGCTGCTCCCGCAGCACATGCCGTTTTGGCCGCTCGAGCCTTTTGCTACTCACGCCGATTTTGCCGCCGGTGCTCCTTCTGCCGCTCGTTCCGTTTGCTGCTTCTGCCCCACGCGCAGCTCAAGCAGATGTAGCTGCACGTGCTCGATCTGGCGCTCGTGCCTTTGCTGGTTCTGCCGCGCGTGGAGCTCAAACCATTTTTGCTGCTCACGCCGTTCGTGCTGTCAGGTCGCTCCTCTTGCGCGCGTTCGTCGCGTCGTTCTCTTCGATTGCTCAACCACAATGGCATTTCTAGCACCGCGCATGACAGTTGAAGAAACAGTTGAGCATCTCAATCTGTGCATTCTTGCTGCTCGTGGCAGACGCTCGCCATTTCTTCGGATCATGCGACTCATCATCGTCTCCAATTGCTTCCGAGTTCGAGCGCCTCCCGCCCAGATCAACTTCGGTAATCGTTTCGACATGGAGTGCGACGACGCTACGGCACGCACACTCTACAACTTCACCATCCCGCAGCTGCACCAACTAGCCATGAAGCTTCGTCAACCTTCTCCCACGGTGACGCCTGCGACGGGAGACGTGGGTCCCTTTGTGGTGGCTCTGGCAATGGTGTGTTGAACACTTTCCGAGCCGTCCAGACTGTTCACCGTCGCCAATGAGTTTGGCAGGTCAACGGCATTCTACAGCCGCGCCGTTGGCCACGTCAGTGACGTGCTGCACGAAGAGCACCACATCACTGTCTTTTCCAACCGCCAGCTCATTGATTCAAGGATGGAGCTGTACTGTCGTGCTGTCGCCGCTCGAGAGGAGCCGCTCTAGGTGTGACGGGGGTTCATCGACGGCACAAACAGTACGTTGCGCGACCGAATGCGCGAGGGCGATCGACATCCGCCCTTGAGAACTAGCAGCGAAGCATTTACAGTGACCACAGTCGGCGTCACTGCCTGAACTGGCAGGCCATCACGACGCCAGACCGAATAATCGCGAGTCTATTCGGGCCGATTGAAGGCCGCAAGCACGATAGCACAATGCTGAGCATGAGTGGGGTGATTAAAGAAATGGAACGCAACGATGCGATCGGATAGAGTGCGTTTTGTGGCTGAGTCTTGTATGGGAATCCGGCCTACGGCTGCTGCAAGTATGTTTGCTGCCCGTTCCCAAACGTGCATGGAGACGCGAGCAAAGCAGCGTTCAACTCCAGCATGAGCAGTGTTCGGGAAGCTGTGGAATGGAGCTTTGGCCGGGTAGAATGCTGTGGTCATTCGTACATTGGGACAAGAAGCTCCGCGTGCGCCAGTTACCAGTAGGCGAGATCTTCTCTGCTGAGTAATCGCCGCCCTTCTTGTCGACACACGAAGAAGGCGGGTGCGCTCAGAACACTCTTGCTCTGTTCGGTAGATTCCAAAGTGAGCCTCCTGAGCTTTCATTTGCACGTCCTATCGCTCACTCACTCCTACTCAGATCTCACTCACGGTCTTCCCACCTGACTCTGGAATGTCGAGTGCGCACGCCAGCACCCACCGCAGCTGCTTGCGGGAACCTGGATATCCCGTGTCGCGTCGCCGCCGTCATGGTCGCACGGCGGTCGTCGGCCAGCGGTCTGGGCGGCATCCATTACTGCTGCAATGCTGTTGACAAACGCTCACACCTGCCTGCAGCTACACCGTTACCAGGTTACGGCATACTTCGGCATCTTGCCTCCTCAACTTGACGACTACCTTAGTACCTAGTTTGAGATCTTTTTCTGAAGCGCAACTTCATCAGCTGCAACATGAACACCTCTCTGTCTCTTTCTGACTTGGCTTGAAGTTCATCACGTGCTCTCTCTGCTTCGAGTCGAAGCGACAGTAATCTCTCTTCGTGGACACGCCCAATCCGCCTCTGCGTGATTGATCTCTCTTTTATTCTCAGCCCCCGCTTGCTCGAACTCAAATCTGTTCCAGAGGTACTCGTATTTCTCGCCTTTGTCGTCGTTCATAGCGCTGACCGCCTTGGCGATCGAGTCTGTAACAGCACCGAGATGCTCGCGCTTGATGATATTGACTGGCCGAGTGCTCTTCGCCGATGACGAATGGTTCTTCTTCTATTTGCTGCTGGTGAGGTCGTCAGTGGCAGTGGTGCTGTCATCAGAATCGACATCGGACCCCTCTCTTTTGCCCATGGCGAGCCTGCGCAGCAGCGCACCGGACGATTCGAGTGCTGAGGCCTTTGCAGCCTCCACGCTGCGACGAGCTTCACGCTGTTCTTTCTAGTCGTGCATTCTATCAGCGATGTCCTGGAGCAAGTCCTCTGTCTTCGTACTTTTCCGTTCTGCCCAACGCGCGCATCGAGGCCTTCTCTGCGTCGTTGAAACTGCGGAGCAGCTTGTCGAAACGCGTTCGCAACGCGGGACCGCTTTTGTCGGCGATGAACCCAGGAGTGGCACGGTACTGGTCCGCGACGGCGCCAAATACTTTCATTACGCCATTTGCAGTCCCATACGCGCACTCCCACGGTTTCAGCATATTTACTGCCCGCAACAGAACGATATCATTGCTGGTGTTGAAGTTCTTGCGCGCTGTTGGGGTCTCGTGCGCGCTCATCAGATCATACTTCCTGTGTGTCACAAAATAATGGCGATTTCCATTTTGTGTGGTTTACACAAAGAATTGACATAATTTGATTGGTCCAAATAAAGAATTATTTGCAATTTTGTCAAATGTATTTGCTTGAAATATGTGGTGTCCTCAGTGATTGGTCGAAAATACAAAAGGGGTTGTTTTTGGGATTATTGTTTGCATTTGTTGTTCGTCAAGTGCGCTGCTTTTTCAACCATTCCCATCAGTTACAAAAATAGAGGATATTTTCTTCTTAATAAACGTGTCATTCCCGTAAATTATCGCTTCTTGGGGAGATTTATACGACGATTTAAACTTTGCTGAATAATTGAGCTTCTAAAACGCTGCGATTTGACGAGCAAAGCCTCCACATTTGTCCAATCAAAAACAGCCTATCAGAGAGTGGTGTCTCCGGAACTCACTGGTGAAGTCCCCATGTCTTTTTATCAAGACCTCTTGCCAGGATGCATTTTAGCCAAATCGCCATTATTTTGTGACACAGAGGAAGTTCTCACCAGCTTCGTTGACCGCCATTGAGTTTTACTTTGCTTTCTGTGAAACACAACTGATCTCGAAAGGTCAGAATTTTGAGCTGCGTTGGAGCATCTTAGATTGCAAATTTTGTGAAACTGAAAGACAGACCTCGACCTCCGAAAGGTCTCTATGGCGATTGATCGCCTCACTGTCATTCATTCAGTTTAGTGCGAGTATTGCGTATCGAGCCAACCTGCCACTCGGAGTCCACCAGTCCTGCCTCTCGTGTCTGCTACATGATCTGGCTGACGTACACGCTGCGGCAGCGCGAGTTCTCGAACGTGACGACACGGAACGCTGGGTTCGCCTCAGCAATCTTCACGAGCCATTCTTTGCACGCGCCGCACGGCGCCAGCGGGTTGCGGTCGCGGCTGTTGTTCGCCAATGCGAGCGCCGTCTCAACCGCCGTGTCGTCCACAGAGAACGTGCGTGGACGCTTCGGCTTGCGTGGGCTCTGGTAGTTCGCGTTCTGCGGCGTCGGCAGTCGCCGGCGCTTCGGGCTGCTCGGCGTCGTCGCGGTGTCGTGCGCTTCGACTGTCGCCGCTGTCGTGGTCGCGAGTCCAGACGCCACTAACGCTGCTGCAGTTGCTGCTACAGTTGTAGAGTCGTCGTGACCATCGACAAAGTCCTCCGCGTCGACACCCGCGACAGCAGCAGCTGTCGTCGTCGCGGCCGTGACAACTGTCGTCTCAGTCGTCGTCGTCGACAGCTCACGCGCATCAACGTGGGGAATGCCAGCGAACAGAGCGTGCGACGCGTCCGACGCTGTCGTCTCGGCCTCTGTTGTCTTGCTCGTCGTCGTCGTCGTTGTCGCGATGCTCGTCGCAGTCGCCACCGCAGCCGCTGTCGTCGCTTCGAGGTTCAGACTCAGCACGCCAATCATCTTCATTGAGCGGCGCTTGAGCGTCGGGTCGCTCGCGAGCGCGCTCCCAATCGCATTGCGTTCCGCACAGAGCGAACCTGTCGGCATCGACACTTCGCAGTTCATGCCACGGTGGACAACGAGCCGCTTCGCACCGTGGACGTCCGCTTTCTCAACCAGGAGCACTGCGAGCACGGGCTTCCGCGACTTGCGCAGCCAGAACGCACCGACTTCGCCGTCGCCTTCGGCACGCAGGAACTGGTCGCGGAACACGCGCATCTCGTGCACCAGCGTCTGCGTGAGTGCGTCCGCGTCGACGGCTGCGACGCACGGCGACGCTTCAATGTTCTCGAACGAGTGGAAGTCGACGTCCCGCATGCTCAGCCGCCGCTCGTGCCAGAACGTCTTGAGCTGCCACAGGTGCAGGTACGATGGACGGTACATGCGCAGCGACGCGTTGAGCGCACTGAGCCGCGCGGGCGGACCGTCCGTGTACGCGATCGTGACGTGGAAGTGCGCTTTCCACGCGTCGCCGAAGCGGTCGACGAGCGCCTCTCGGTGGGCTTCCAGGCGCGGCCGGAGCTCCCGGGTCATGAACTGGACATTGTCGTCAAAGCGGAAGATGTTCGAGCCCGAGTGGACCTGGATGACGTCCATCTGCGAGTAGTTGTGCTGCACAAAGAGCGCGAGAAGACGCGCCGTGCTCTCGGTCGAGTTCCCGCTCACAGCGTGCGCTTCATTGCGTGGGATTCCGGCGCCCGAGATGAGGTACAGGAGCTGTCGGCTGCGCTCGGACTTGAACTCGCGCAGGACGAGGCGCCACTTGGGCAACAGCAGCGCGACGAGCGGAAAGTACACGGCCGTGATGGCCACGCGCTGCCAGTGGCGCGCGATCAGCTCGAACGTCTCGCTGCCTCCTATCCAACCATGTCACTAATGTGAGTTATTAACTCAGAAGATACAAATAACCGAGACCGTAAGCGAAAGAGACCTCGGATCTGGAAGTCGTGGAGGCTCGAGACTGCGATCGGTGACGCGGCCAGCTGGAAGCCCACAGGCGCAGAGCCGCCGCCTTCGTACGCGGACGAGAGGCGCGCTCCGCTGACGTCCGCTGCTGTTAGCGCCTCGAGGATCGCGTGGCCAGTCTGCTGAAAGAGACTGAACTTGGGGCGTCCGAGCAGCGACTGCGGCACGCGCTCATCGTCGCTAGCGTTGCCGCCGTCGTCGCGCACCCACGAGAGCTCCACGATGAGGTCCGAGTGCGAGATGTTGTGCACCAAGAACTCCATTCGCGTTTTTTAGTCACAGTCAAAATGTGCCTTTGAATAAATGATCAACCATTGGCCATTCAAAGCTTCAACTGTACCTGTACACTGGTACAGCACTCCAACGCACTCACCACACGCCCCAAACGAACTTTTGCGAGACGCTGCTCTGCCACTTCGCCTTAGAGATCCTGCCATATAACCGGCAGCTACGACCAGAACTTGTACTGTATACAGTATACGCTGCACACCGAGACCTTGGTCGCGTCGGTTGTTCAAGCGGAGTGACGTTGAGACGTCGAATGCGAACCAATTGAAGCGGCGGTAATGCCGAGGTCAACGGGAGTGTGAGTTCGCAGGCGAGAGGGAGTCTGGTCGAGTCGGAGAGCCCAGTGGCGACATCCTGAGTGGCGGAGACGGCGTCAGTCCGCGAAACGAGTGAGAGCGTCCGCAGCGAGCCCGCCCACGCCACGCCAATGAACTGGACAATACGCGGGTGGTCGAAACTCGCGAGCATGCAGATTTCGCGCACGAACGCGTCAATGTGCTCGCTGCTGTTGTTGTACTCTGGTCGCAGCCGCATGATCGCCCGCAGCTCCGATCAATGCGGTCCTTCAAGCACTTCTGAGACCAGGGATTGAACGTCGAAATCATCGAGACGCATCGCTGTCGCTGCGAGTGTGTTTGACGTCTCGCTGCTTCGGTTGTACTGCGACTCGGTTGGCCGCATCGCCTTGTCGGTGGAGCCGTCGCTGGCTCGCCGAATCGCCGAGCCCAGGAAGAACTCGTGGGTCCCACAAGCAAGTGCGAGAAGCGAGGTGTCGAAGCCAGCGAACGCAAGGGCACTCAATCCGATTCACCCAAAAGTTTGACCAGCGAGGAAGAGGGCGAGTCCCTTGGTTCAAGTGCCCCGGGTCCGAGCATCTCTGAGTTGTCAGCTGACGTTGGCGGCGCATTGTCGCGTTCAGCGCTGTCAGCACGCAGCAGCGGCTCCACCGACTTCGGAGCGTCCAACAGAAGGTCTCGTTCTCCGTTCACTGACGTATCGGGCCCGGCAGGTTCGACTCTCCGCTGTTCAGCGGCTTTCGCAACGCCAGAAGCGTGACTCGGCTCCATGTCGCCTTCCGAGAAGACCGTGGTCGGCAGGTTCTGCGAGAAGGCGCGGGCGAACTGCGTCTTCTTGTTCGTCACGCCGTAGCTGCCCAAGGACCCGTTCGGCACCACGAGCTCGAGGAGAGGACGAAATGTACCGAACGCAGCCTCGGTTGTCTTCATCGCGAAGCGAGCGTCGATGATCGCGCAAAGCTTCAGGTTCGCGACCCGGAGAGCTGGACTGCTATGGCTATGGCTCTGGTTCGCGCACTCCTCGCGCCTCTTGCGGATGACGTCGAGGACCGTGCGTCCCCACCGTGTCTCGCAGTCTGTCGTTCTCGCTTCTGGATGGGCTCGCGCGTGCTGTGCCGCCTGGTCAGCGAAATTGAGCGCAACGCCGTAGATCGGATGCGACGACAGCAGCGTCAAGAGCGCTTCGGAACTAAGAGAGAGGAGGTCGCAGGCGCGGAGTGTGCGCACGGAGAAGACGCCAACGGAGTACCCCAAGACCCCTTTCTCGCCAAAGAAGTCGCCTTTGCTGTAGCTCACGCTGCGGTACGCGTTCGGTTGCGACCGGCTGAGCGCGTAGAGCTGTCCGCGGACGACAAAGTACATGGACTGCGCAATGTTCCCCTCGACCAAGACGTTCTCCCCTCGTGGGTACCCTTCGAACCGCAGGTGCCGCGCAATCGACTGCATGAGAGCCTCAATGTTCGCCGTGTCGCTGCGGCAGATGGGGCGGAAGACGTTGTCCATGAACGCGAGCAGCGGCCAACTGGCGATGTTCAGGATCGACTCGGTCCGGATGCTCGTCGGCACTTCGTCAAGGAGCGACTGGTAGTCGACACCGCGATGGGAGGACCAGAGCGACGACAGGAACGCGTGCGTGCGGGTCTTGAGGTCGCCTGTGATCTTCCACCGACTCAGGTACCGCTCGACTGCGATGTGGTTCTTGCGGTACTCAACCTCGTTCCCAATGTACGAGATGAAGAGACTCGCCATGTCGCCAATCATGAACGCCATGATGAGCAGCCCAACGAAGCTCGTGACGATCGAGAAGACAAAGTGGAGCGTCGAGTCCGGGATGAACGTTCGGCACTTCTTGACGAACGCAGTCGTGGCGAAGAAGAGGCCACGAAGCAGCCGGAGGGTGAGTTTATCGGACGACGCCGTGGCTGTCGTGACGCGCAGACTCGCTTCGGGGAGCCACGCCTGCCACTCGGTGCCGAATCGGTCGTAGATGGCGATCGCAAAGTACGTACAGGCACTCCAGTAGATGATGAGAATGTACACGAGCGCAGTCGTGCGCAGGCGGTGCATCTCGTTCGAGATGCTCCGGCGGTTGAGTTCGTTCATGTAGTGGACAAAGTTCCGGAGCTTGCAGCACCGGTTGCTCTGGCACCACGGACTCACGGAGAACGTCGTGACGACGTAGTCGACTGGGAGGGCAGCGAGGATGTCCCACACTAGCCGCTCTTTGCGGTACTCGTCGCGGTGGTCCTGCTCGTACAGGTCCATGGACTCGTTCGAGCTCTTGATACGCCAGTTCACCCAAATGTCTGCGAGGAAGAGCAGCTCAGAGAGCGCTTCGGCCACGCGGACGCACGCGGCGATGCCGGTCGCACGCTCGAGGTCGTCAAAGGCGATCCGGTACGGCACTACGATCGCCATGAAGACCGTCGTGAACGAGACGAGGCGGAGCCAGTGGAGGTGCACTGCGCTCTGCGCTGGCGCGCCCGCGAAGAGCGTCTGGAGCGCCTTGGGGGCGTGAAATCGCGAGCCGAGCTGGCGCCCCGCGTCGCTGGCTTGCGCTACGCTCGTGTGCAGAAACCGCGCGGTCTGGCTCTGTTTGCGCCGAGACGCAGCGTTGATGCGCATACGCCGGAAGAAGAGGAGCTCCTCTTCTGTCTTCTGCGCCTGTGCGTTCACGAGGTCGACGTGGGCCATCTCCGTGCCCATCGCGACGTTCTGTCGCTCTTCAAACGCAATGCGGTTCAGACGCTGCTGCTCTTGTTGCACTGTCATCATCCGCAGCACCTTGTGCTTCCAGTCTGGGTACCGGTTGAACACGAGCTCGAGCGAGTGGCGCGAGAGGCGGTAGAGAATACACGACGACTTGGCGCGGACGTACGAGCTCCGGACGCTGTTGAAGAAGAGCGCGTTCTCGCCAAAGTAGCTCCCTGCGCCAATCTGGTTGAGCTTTGTGAGCGGCTGCGGTATGCGCGCCTTTGGCTCCTCCAGCTCGACTTCAGGCTTGCCGTTCTCTGCTGACAACACAACAGACGACCGACGGTGGATCTCCGCGCCGACGCGCAGGAACTCGTCACGTGGGAGGAGCGTGTGGAGCGCACCAGTGAAGACAAAGTACATGTCGCTGCCTTCTTCGCCAAACTTGTACACGAACTCGTCTTTCACCACGAGCACTTGGCTGAACTGCGACACGAGCATCCGCGTCACGCTCCCTTCCATGTCGGACAGGAACGACACTTTTAGAATCATCGGCTGGAGGTGGACCATGCGAATGTCCGCGAGCAGCGACGGTGGGAGGCATCGCTCAAGGAGGTACTCTTGCGTGATCGAGTGGAAGCGCTTGAAAAAGAAGTACGCTTTAAACTTGTCTTCGATCGGTGCGGGGAGCTGGAAGTGCGCCATGAGGTGCCGCAGCGACCCGAGCTTCGCGTAGAACTCGCGGTTCTCCGCGTCCATGAGCTCAATGATGTCGAGGAAGTTCCCGACCACGTACGCAAAGAGGAAGAAGCCGATCGTCATCGTGACGACGCTGAACGCGCTCTGCGCAATCGTCTTGGGGAACTCTCCTGGACTCGACGCCGACATGAGGCCGAACGACCAGAAGAGCGACGCAAAGTACTGGAGCGGCAGCGTTCCGTTCGCGAGCGACTGGGGCGGCAACCACTTACTGTTTCCGAACGACGGCGCTGGAGTCGCAGTCGTTTCGGAGCCAAAGAGCTCGTGGACACCCGACGCGTGGGACGCAAAGTCGAACCAGATGCACCCGAACGTGTGTGAGAGCAAGAACGTGTAGTACACGAGCTTGAACAGACGGAGCTCGAGCGTGTACTTGAGGTACTTGTTCTCGAGCGCGGCGAGCTGTGTCGGGACTTTGAAGAGCCGCAGGAGCTTGTTAAGGTTCAGAAGCTCCCACCGGTGGGTCCACCGGTTGCTGCCTGTCCAATTCAGTAGGAAGAGCGGGAGGAGCGCAAGCGCATCGATCGCAAACTCTCGGGACCGGAAGTACCGTCGCTTGATCTGGATCAAGTCCATCACTTTGTTCCCAAACTCGTAGTAACCCAAGTGCGAGCGCACAAAGATGTCGAGCAGAAAGAGGAGCTCGACAACGACTGTGAACGCGTCTGCGGTCGTGTGGTTCGCATCGTCGACGCCAAAGCAGATGTGGAACATCACGACGGCCCACTGGGCTGTCATGGCGACGAAGACGAACGTCTCCCAGAGGAGGATGCGGACCGAGTCGGGGTCGTACGCGATCGCTTCCACGTCGAGGCACAGGCCAAAGACCTTGTCGACCACTGGGTGGCGTGCGACCGCCTCACCCTGAGCCGCGCCAGTGTCGAGCATCGACGCTTTCGCGAGCTTCGGGTCCATGAGCCGCTTCTCAAGTGCGCGCATCGCGTCTGGGAACGGCTCGAATGTCGCTTTCATTGCGAGCAGGTGCTCGCGCGAGACGAACAGCAGAATACAGCCGCTGATCGCAGACACGCGCTCCGAGTAGTTTGCTGCCGCGTCGTCGAGCCGGAGAGCTGCGGTGCCAAAGAAGCCGCCGAGAGACACACTCCGTGGCGACCCGCCGTTCGCGATCACGCACACGTCGCCGTCGAGGAGGAAGAAGAGGCCGCTCGCGTAGTCGCCTTGTCGGTACACGATCTCGCCTTGGCCGTACAGGATGAACTTTATGTTGTCGACAAACACGTGCTCGAGCTCGGCGAGCACTGGGCGTGCGCCGTTCAGCAACGCGAGCGTCTGGAGCGCTGGGCCACAGATGCTCTTGATAATCGCACGCTTGATCGTCTCGGGGAGCTCTTCAAGCAGCTCGCCAATCACAGCTCCACGGTGGGCGGACCACCAGAAGTCGAGGAACGCGTTCACGCGCTTGTGGATCGCGAGCGGAGCGTTCTGGCGCCGCAAGAAGAGCTGGATGCGGGACCGAGCGGCAAAGAACTCTTTCTGCTCGATCGCGGACGCTGTGAAGCGTTTCTGGACGTTGTCGACCACGACCGCAGTGATGAAGAAGCCACTGAGCATGAACACGAGCGCGGCTGCGTACTGCGTGTCGCTCTGGGGCTCAATTGAGCGCCCAAGCGCCGTGAGGACGTTCGCAGCGTAGTAGAGCGACCGGAAGTACTGTGTGAAGCCGACAGTGACGACTGCACTCGAGTCGGCTGCGTAGACAACGCCAGTGATGTCGACGTAGTGCGTACTGTTGAGCCGCACGAGTTCAATGTCGTCGCTTGGGATCCACGCGTCGTCGTCACTGCTGAAGCCTTCGAGGTACGTGATGCTGAAGTGGAGACACGCAATGATGTGGTACATCATGGTGAGCATGACCCCAAAGAGGAACAGCCGCTGTTTGCTCGTGAGCTGAATCCGCTCGTCGATCTCATGGAAGTGGCCCGACAGCCGCACGACACGGAGCAGTCGTGGGATGCGCGTTGTCGCATGGTGCGCAGCCGCAAAGACGAGCTGGTACGGCATGAGACTCACGAGGTCGAGCGCGAACCAGCTCGTGAGGTACCGTCGTGCGATCTTGGTCGTGTCCCAGATCTTCTCTGCGTCCTGGACGTACGCAAAGTTAAAGTTCAGGTACAGGTCCGCCCAGAGCATCACGTCCATGGCTGTGTCGAGTGCTACGAGGTACCACGCGCTCTTTTGGTCCAGGAGCTCGAACGCGAGCTGCAGTGGGACGACGAACCAGTTGTAGATCAAGTTGACTTGGAGCAGCAGGATCCACACGAGCCGCTTCTTGGACTCGACTTCGATCCCTCGGCGCAAGAGGAAGAGCAGTGTGAGCGCAGAGCGGTCCGGCTGCAGGAGACTCCCGCGGATCGTGTAGGCGTAGAACTGGTGAATGGCGTGGGAGACGCTCGCGCGCGCGCTTCCAGCTCGTGCGAGTGGCGGGGTCTGTCGCCGTCGATTTGCGCCGTTCGCAATGTCTTCGACGGCAGGAGGCGTTCGCTCCGAAGGCGTCACCACAGGTGTCTCACTCTTCTCCTGTTCCATGGGCTCCGGGGCCACCTTGGCCACGTTCGAGACTGGAGGCGGCTGGCCAGCGTGAGCGATCGCGAGGGCTGAGATCGCAATCGCATCGATCGACGGCGCCACGCGGCTCTTGTCCTTGAGCTTGACGTGTTTCCGCAGTAGCGAGCCGATCGACTTCTTGTCGGGCTTGCTGTCTGCTCCGTCTTGTGCGGACGACAGCGGTTTCTTGGCCGGGAAGAGCACGCGAGGACCAAAGAGCACTTTCGCCATCTCTTCGACCTTCCCAGGGATCGACGTTGCGTACTCGGGGTACCCTTCCAATACACGCTCCATCTGAAACCGCACGAGCTTGTAGAGCGAACAGTACGTTGTCGTGACCACTGTAGCGAAGCGTGGGCGGTTGAGGAACATGGCCATCTCGCCAAAGAAGCTCCCTTTTCGGACCTCGCGCACCTTGACGCCGTCCACGATGACGTGGAGCACACCCGAGTTGACGACGTACATGGCGTCACCGAGGTCGCCGGCGTGGAAGACGGTAAAGTTCGCTGGGAGCGCAATCATCTCGAGCAGGCTCGTAATCGCGACGATGAACTGCTCGTTGCAGCCCTGGAAGAAGACAATGTTCCCGACCATGTCCTTGAGCAGCGCGACTTGGATGTCTTTCGCGATCGACGGGCACAAGAGCCGCATCGCTTCGCGGTCGTTCGACTCAGAGTACGTGTAGTAGCGCTTGAGGTACCCGATCGCCTGGTGCTGGAGCTGGTCGGGAACGTGGTGGAACGACAAGAGGTGCTTGAACTGGTTAATGCGCGCCTCTGCGGTCTCCGTGTCGCCGCTCTCGCACTTGGAGATCATGAAGAACGTCGCACAGAGGTACGTGAAGAGCGAGAAGCCGCAGAGCGCGACGAAGATCGTAAAGACGAACTGCGGGATCGTGTACGGGAGCTCGCCTTCAAAGAGGCCGGTGAGGACCCCGAACGCCCAGTACAGCGACATGAGATACTTGGACTGCGCGTGGAGCTCGTGGTGCGGCGGGTGCGGGAGCCAGTGGTTGTCGCCGTGGGCGTCAAAGCCAAACGCAAAGCGGACGCACGCGACAAAGTGCGACAGCAACACTGTCACCACGAGCACTTTGAACATCTTGAGCAGCTCAAAGTGCTTCGCGTACACGTCGTCGAGCATCGCAATGTACTTGGGGATGCGCCAGACGCGCAGGAGCTTGTGCAGCTCGAAGTACACGGGCGAGAAGCTGCCCAGATTCGCGGCCAAGAGCGAAAGCGGCGGGAGCGCGGCCATGTCGAGCGCGAAGCGTGCGGATTTGATGTATTTGACGCGGGCTTTCTTCGCGTCCCGCGTGACGTTCCCGTCTTCGTAGTACCCAGTGTTGAGTTCCACGTAGACGTCGGCGACGAAGAGGAGTTCGCACACGTACACGGCCATGAGCTCCGGTGTGAGCCACGCGTCGGCGCTCAATTTGAACGTCAACAGAAACGGGATCACCATCACTTCGTAGAGCAAGCAGAGCAGGAGCACTTGGTGCCAGCACTGGATGAACTTGGCGTTCGGATCAAAGGCGTTCCGCACCTCCATCACGAGCGCTTCGATCGAGCTCGAGCGCGACCGGAAGTTCTCCCGCAACCCGACAGACGACAGGCGGTGAGCGGCCGCGGAGGACAGGTGCTGGCTGCCAGCGCGGAGCCGGCTGATGGACGATCGTGGCGTCGGCGGCGCTGACATTGACGTCCGCATGGCCGAAGTCTCCGCGACAGAACCTCGAGTGAACGACAGGTCGACATTCGCTGCAGCGTTGCTCATGTTAGCGTCGTGTATCGTTGAAGTGTCGAGCGAGCGCCGCGACGGGCAGGCAGGAACCGGACGCTCTTCGCGTCGTGGTTCAGCCCAGTCGCCTGTGTTTGCTCCGAGTCCGCAGTCGGTCGTTACAGTCCCATTTCCAGCCGACTTCAGTACCAGTCCTATCTTCAGACAGTAAACTGCCAGTCGCACGTTGCTTGGACTTGGCTCGTATGTGTTGTTGTCCTCGCCACTGTTCACCAGTGTTCACTGCTTCTCTGTAGAGATGCGGGCCCAGGCTTGCACTTCAAGTTTGTTGTGTGGACACTGTAAACTATGTAAACTTGGGGACCTCGTGACTTCGCAGGCTCTCGGCGAACTGCGGACCTCGTGCGTATACAATACACGAGTCGCGGTGAAAGACAACAGCGCCGTCCAATGTCATGCGCTCGAGTTCGACGATCATGGACGACTCCGCTTTCAACTGGAGGAGTTTGCTGCAATGAAACAGGGTTGCCACCACTTGTACATTGCTAAGCAATGTACAGTATGGCCAGGGTAAAGTCTGTCTATTGTCTTGCAACCAGTGCAAGAATACGAGTCCACCAAGTGAACTCGAATGAGCATTGCCCTCTCTCACGACACTACCTCCAGTACTGAAGACTTCTGTACTGCTGGTAAGACATTCGCTGCTCCTTCGCTTCGATTGTAAGCCACACCGAACAGTACGAACAGGCTCCCTGAACAGTTCGAGCAGTTCTCTGGTGTTCGGTTCCCACGGAACCATTCGCGTGCGAGACGTAGCAGAAGAAGATCTTGCCGCTTGCCGCTCACCGAGTTCGTTCTGTGGGTTGCTGGCCCACAGAGCTGTGGGCGAAGAGGTCGCGTTCCACGTTGTCGTGCGCGCATTCAGCGACAGCGAGCGGCCGACAACTGACGAAGACGCCGTCGTGCTCTGTCTCGAAGAGCGGAGCGAACGCGACTGGATCTTGGTAGGGAAAGCCCACGAACGCGTTCGTTTTCAGCAGTCGCGCTCGTTGGTCTCGTGGCTCGTGGCCACGCGTGGACCGCGTCCGACACCACCACCGAGCATTCGCACTTTGCATGCCACGCTCAGTAGTCTGCCTAATGTAGTATACACTATATTTAGTATACACACAGTTCATGTCATTCTTCCCTTCGCAGTCCCTTTTATTCGCTCACTGTACTTAGTTTCCAATACAAAAGTGATGTTTCTCGCAGTCTCTTTTATACTTCGCTTTGCAGTCCCTTTTATTCTTCCCTTTGCAGTCTCTTTTATGCTTTCCTTTGCAGCACAAATCCCCTCCTCATCGCACAACTCCAGTCACAGCAGCGCGAAGAACGAGCCAAGCAGCGCGTGTGGCACGTCTCTCATCCACTCTCACTCGTCGCTTCTCTCTCTCCAACGTCCGCATGAGCGACGAGCGCCAGTCGCCTCCGCGAAAGCGCGCCCGTCTTGCGAGTCCGTCGCCACCTACAGAGGCACGCGAAGACGCGACTATAGATGTTGACAACACGGCGTCCAACGAGACGCCATTTGCTTCACAAGCCGGTGTTGTATCGGAGACTCCTATAGCGCAAACCGAGCCACAACAGCAGGTGGAGGCACCAGCGTCAGCATTTGGAAGCGCGCTTCCCCCTCCAGCGTGGCTAATACTCGTGAATCCGCTGGTGGCGCCAGCCGCAGCGGCAACGCCGACCGCGTCAGCAGCACTGACGCCGGAAGCGGACGCAGAGATGGAGAGCGCCGAGGTCGCGAGCGCTACGATGATGCTATCCGCACAGGCTGAAGAGGCCGCCAGTAGCACTGACGACGAAGAACTCCAACAGCTCTCCATGGTGAACGCCGACCCGAAGGTCGTTGTGGACATTCTGAGCGGCGATAGCGGCGCCGAAGTCCAGTTCGACGACCTGCTCAACACGGTGTTCCAGGCCGCGAAAGAGGGCAAGCTCCCGGCGATCCTCCAGTGCTTTAAGCTCCTGAAACGGAGCGACAATGCGGGCGAGCTCATGAAGCGCGCAGTGGCGGCAGAAGACGAGACGGGGCTCACGCTGCTCATGGTCTGTGTGCGCAACAACCTCCTTCCGCTCACGTCATTCCTGCTCCACGAAGGCGCGGACGTGAACCATTGCAACGTACGTATTGTGTGGTGGGTGGTGGAATTCGTAGTTAAAGGGGTTGTAGGTATGGGTCGTACTTTAGTGCGCAGTAGATGTCGATCGTACTTAAATGGGTGATACTGACACCCACCGACATCTTGCCAACCACAGGAGAAGCGGACGTATGCGCTCCTACTGGCTGCGCAAAAAGGACTCACCGACATGACGACGTTCCTTGTCGAACACGGCGCGAATGACGAGTCCAAGAACATGTCCCTCATCCCAGCTGCGCACTTCGGGCATCTTCCCGTCGTCCAGGGGCTCCTGAAGGCCGGCGCAGACCAGAACTACTCGAACAAGAAGGGCACCACGCCGCTCATGCGGGCGGCACAGGAAGGACGGGACGAAGTCGTCCGGTTTCTGCTGGCAAAAGGCGCCGACGCGTGTGCTGCCAACGTACGTGGCCCAGTGTCCACTGACCCTATTGTAGTTACTCTGACAAACTGAACTGCATCTGACTGACGTTGTGTGACTCCAGAACGAAGGCATGACAGCGCTGATGCTCGCAGCCCAGCGTGGACACGCCAAGATCGCGACGATGCTGCTCAAGTCAGGCTCGGACGTGAACAAGCAGACGCGACAGGGCAGTACAGCGCTGCTCCTCGCTGCAAAGCGTGGCCACACAGCGGCGGTTGAGTCGCTGCTCACGGCCGGCGCTGACATTTTCCTGAAAGACGACCGCGACAAGACGGCCGCTCAGACTGCGAACCGACGCGGCCACCTCGACCTCTTCCTCAAGATCACCGTCTCGGTACGCTGTCGACTGTGATGGTGTGTTACGTGTCGTGTCGTGTCGTTCAAAGACTCACTTACTGTGTCGGCTCCTCTCTGGTTGTTGTTCTCGTGTGTCTCTAGAACCAGCTACGTCTGATGCGCGAGGACCTGCGACGCGAGCGCTCGTTCACGCTCATGCGCTTGTCGACACTGTTCGTGCTGTCGCGTGCAGACTTTGCGCCAGCGCTGCACCGGCCCGAGCGTCGGAACGAGTTTGAGCTGATGGACCAAACGCTGCGGCTCCCCAAGCCGCTGCTCGAGAACATTGCGCTGTACTTGCCGCTGTGCTGTCTCTGGGACCGACAGCTCCGGTACTTGGTGTACGAAGCGCCGCACCAGCCAAACCGCGTGGTGACCCAAGGCATCCGCATCCTGGACGAAGTGCTGCTCACAGTGAGTCTCGAAGTGCGGCCGTCGCTGCGAAGCATCAAGCGAGCGTGCGACGCACGACGTGGCCACCTTGGACTCTTGCGTGACAGCTCTGCGTACGAAGCGATCTTCACGACCGAGAGCGTCACGCCCATGTCAGTCGAGATGCTCGCCCAGCTTCGGCGCATGGCCGACATCCAAGGCGCACTGGACACGTACAGCGGCACAGGCGCAATCCAGTTTGGCAGCGAAGTCGCGCAGGACGTTGTCGCGCTGCTCACGAGCGTCTTGTACTGGAACGACAGGCGGAAGCGCGTGCTGTCAAGTAGCATAGGGACCGACAACGACAAGGACAACACGACAAGGAGCCCGAGACGGACGACACAAGGATGGAGCTCGTGATGACGCAGGACTCTTGAGACAGGCTAGACTGGGAAGCACAGACGCAATCACACACACGGTGCCTCGGATTCGACACTCGCCACGCAAGTCGTCAGCTCAGTGCGTCGCTGTCGCGCTGTCGTCACGCGGGCCGGGGGCTTTCCCAGCAGAGGCCACTGCTCGCTCCTTCCCGTTCGAGGACCTGCGGTTCCTCGACGCTGGGGCGTTCCTCGGCAGCGCGTGCTCGCTTTTAACGGCGCTGCTGGGGACGCGGTCGTGGGTAGCGTCACTCTTCCCGTCGCTCGTGGTGGTGTCGGGACTGACAAGGGCCTTGGCTCCAGCACGATTGCGTCTCGCTTTCTGCTTCGTTTGGCCGTCTCCACCGCGAACGTTCTCCTTGTTTGCTGCCGGTGGGACGGCGGCGGCTGGAGGCACTGGCTGCTGCTTGGCACCGTTCGCTGGCTGCTGCTTGTCGCCTCTCGCTGGCTTCGGTGCTGGGAAGGGCGTCGCGTGTCCCGCCGCCGCAGCTTCCGTCACGTCCGCAAAGCTCTTGCCCGCCCGCAGCAGCTCGGACGCGCGCTTGAACTCGCGCAGGATCGTCGCTTGGCCCTGGAACTTGAGCACCGAGCCGAGGTCGCGGGTCGTCTCGAGCGGGTCCTGGATGCTGACGCGCCACGACCGCGCCTTGTCAAGGCCCCAGAGCGTGCGCTTGTCAGCAAGCTCAGTCGGCGTCCGGATAGCGACCACGCGGCGAGCAAAGTCGAACTGGGTCGCGTAGAACTCAAAGAACCACGCGAGGAGCGTCGGCACTGCGTACTTGGCCGCCTTCTCGGCCGCTTCAGGCGTCTGGGTGCTCGCGTGGAAGCGCTGGGCGGCGTCCCGGTCTGTGCAGAACGCAATGTCGACACCGTTGAAGAGCGAGGGGGCGACGTGCGCAGCTGCGAGCAGTGTCGGGTCCTGGAGACTCGGGAGCACGCCGACGGCAGCTTGGAGAAAGTAGATGGTGAGCAGCACGAACGAGTACGAGCTGAGGAAGCCCTGGGACGCGTCGCTGACCTGTCGCTGCTTGGCCCAGTGCTTGACTGCGATGCCAAGGACGCGCACGCGGTCGTCGAACGCCGCGTACGCACGCAACAAGAGCGTGTTGCGTGTCGCGAGGACGTTTTCAAAGCACAGGTCGCAGTCGAGCGACGTCGGCACGTGCTGGAAACGGATGATCGGGATGCGAGCGCCGCTAAGGACGACGCGGACCTTGCAGTTCGCGCGCTCAAGAGCTGCCCGGACGCGAAAGAGGTCGTCGGTCTGGCGTCGACTCTTTGCGACAAGCGCCTTCATCCGCGCAGCCGCGGCCGCTGCGACAGCTGCTGCAGCAGCGCGACTGTCGGCGTCGTCGGCGACACGAGCGCGTAGTGCGTCCTGGAGCAAGTGCAAGTGGGCGACGAAGAAGCGGAGCTGCTGGAGCTGCTGGAGCTGTCCAGCTGTGCACGCGGCCGCGCCGCCTTTGCTCTGGTCGTGGTACAGCAGCGTCGCTTTCTGGACGCTCTTGGCCACTTGAAGCAGCAGCTCTTGGAGCGCGACCATGTTCAGGTCGTCGCTGGAGCTCCCGGCCGTCGCTTTTCCGTTAATCATCGCCCGGAGCTGTCGTCCAGTCAGGACCTTCTGGGACTCGACAGTGTCGCTTTCCATGGCTGCTGTAGCGGCTGGATGGGGGAGGAGACAGAGGTCCAAGTCCGAGCCATTCGAGCCAAAGAGCGAGAGCGAACTGCCAAAGAGCACGACAGTCCCGTTGCGCCACTTGCCGCCACTGGCTCGGCGAAGCGCCTGCTCCAAGTACCGTGCGACGCCGAGCCGCTCGCCTTCGGCTGCGTCGCTGATCCGCTGTGTCTCGTACACGCGCGTGAGTTCGTCCGCCAGCTGCGGCGACAGTTCCAGCGCTGGCGGCGACAGCGACAGCAGAGCTACTGGGTCGTTGTCGCTTGTCGCAGCGGCAGCCAGTGCGTGGCACTCGCGCAGGAACGCAATGGAGACGCACACGTGGTCGCTCGCGACAGCGTTCCCACGCTTCCCCGTGCTCTGGCGCTCCTGCTTCTGCTGCCGCTTGAGCCCACGCTTCGTTGGCGGCTTGGCGCTGGCGTCGTCTGGTGCTGTCGTCGCTACTGGCAGCTCCAAAGCTTCAGGGGTCTCCGGAGCGTCAGGGGCGTCATGAGCGTCAGTGGTGCTCGGTTCCTCATTCTGCTGGAGCTGCTGGAGCTGACGCTGGAGCTCAGTCGCGTCCATGCTCACGAACGCGAGCCAGTCCTCGAGCACTGGGATATCGTCGTAGCCAGCACGGCTGATCAGGAGCTCAGTTGCGTTCTCTGTGAGCTCTTTCACAAGCACTTTCTCCAGCACACGCTTCGGCTTCTTCTGCTGCTGCTTCCCTCGTCCTGGAACTGTCAGCTCCCCGTCTTTCGGAGCCGCCAGCGCCGCCAGTCGAGACGCTGTCAGTCCTTCCCGGACGTCCGCTGCGATGCGAGCGACCGACCAGCGCTCCCTGTCGCTCTCCGCATCCGACGGAGCCGACAGTTCGGTCTCTTCCTCGTCCTCTAGCGCTTCTAGCGCTTCGTCGTCTCTGTCTGCTGTTTCAACCGCCCGGCGTGGGCCGTCCCGAGCCTGGAGCTCCTGCAGCACTCGCGTCTCCAGTGTGTACAGACAGTACACACGCGCGAGCGTCTCTTTGTCCTGTACGACGCGCACGTCTCCGACCCCCTGGGCGCGCCCAAAGAGCCACTGCGCGAACCGCAAGTCGCCGTTGCTGGCAACAAACCACTCGGTGTCCTGGAAGCGCGCGGGCGTCGGGAGGTCCGGGAGGAACGCCTTTGAGGGCGTCGGACGCGTCGCCTTGGTCGTGGCATCCGCTACGCTGGGCCCCTTGTCGCCCTGTAGTTCGCTCGTAGGCGCGCGGGCTTTGCGCTCGCGTCGTGGCGGCTTGGACGGCGCTGCAATCGGTACGTCACCAGCGGCGGTGGCGGTGGATACGACAGCGTCCGACGAAGCGGCTGCGAGCGGCGCTTGCTCGCGCTTTGGCTGCCGCCCACCGCCTTCAGGGCGCTGCGGCTTCCGCTGCCGCCACTCGCTCTTCTTCGCTCGCTGTGGCGGTGGCGGCGGAATACGCGATGCGTCTGGAGGTGGCGGCGGCGCAGCGTTCATGGTTCGTGTCCGTGAGTGAGTCTTGGTGGCAAAAGTGGAATGAATCCAAGGATCCTGGAAGTTGAATGAGGGATTGGACATGCACGGTGGCTTGTACTTGAATTCAATAGGAATTTGTGGGAGGAATCCACTCTACCGCCAATTGGTCAGCAGCAGCGAATCAAAGAGCGTCTCAATTTTTATAACTGACGAATGAACACGTCGTTCGACTCGGTTGAGTGATTCCATACCATAACACAGTCAACTCGGCATCCTTGTCTAATTGTGCGCGCACCACGTCCTCAGTATCAGTCACTCAAGTCAGCAATGAACAAGACAGGCATGTCAAGCGGCCCGACCTCCACTAGCGGCGGCGCGGGCGCGTCTGCGCAAGTGTACTCGTTCCCGCTGCTCAAGCCGAGCGAGATCTTCGCGTGCATCCGCGAGATGCAGATCCCGGTCGCGGAGGACGAGATCCGCGCGTGCGAGCCAGCAGCGATCCGCAAAGTGCTCGAGGTCTTCATCGAGAGCATCGCCGGCGCGACGCGCGAAGAGCTGAACCAGCCAGCGTTTGCAGGCCTCGGGGCGCTCACGTACCCCGAGCTGCACGAGGAGTCGATCCCAGAGCTCGCGTTCTTCCGCGCCGCAGCGCGGCTGCTCAGCGCCTGCGGCGTGTACGACTTTGGGCTCAAAGACGTCCAAGCGCCGACGCCGAAGCGCGTGCGCCGCCAGCTCTCGGCGCTCATCAACTTTGCCAAGTTCCGCGAAGAGCGGCTCGCTGCGTTCAGCGCCCTCACCCGCGACACGGACCAGCTGCTGAAGCGCAAGAGCGGGCTCGCCGACGAGAACGCGCAGCTCCAGCGGCAGCTCGCCGAGCTCTTGCGCGAGAGCGAAGCCGAGGCGCCAGCGATCCGCCAAGTGAACGCAGAGACCGCGGAGCTGGAAGCAGAGATCAACGTGCTGAACAAGCGCCAGGCGGTCATGCGCCACGAGACGAGCGAGCTCAAGAGCAAGCACAGCGAGCTCCGGGACGAGATGGCGTCGTACCAGTTCAACATCCTCGAAGCGGAGCGAGAACTCGAGCGCTTGCGGCGCAAGATTGTGAGCTCGCCGGCGCGTGTGAAGCAAGAGATTGAGACCATCGCAGTCGCACTGGAGGACGCGAAAGAAGAGGTCGGCGCCATGGAGCGCCGGCACCGGGAGCTCCTCGCGTACGCCGACACGTTCGCACGGGCCGAGAAAGACATGCTCAAGACGATTGAGCTCATGGACGCAGCTGAACGGGACATCCAGAGCTGCAAAGACGCGAAGGCGCAGGTGAAGCTCCAGCGCCGGGAGATTGACGAGAACCAGCGCCAGGCGGTAGACGTGACGGCCCAACGGAAGCGGCTCGAGAAGCTCGTGGAGCAGAAACGCGAGCTCTTTGAGCGCTTCAAAGACGAAGCGCGGTTCAAGGACCAGGCGGCCGAGCAAGCGCTCCGAGCGGCGCAGGACGAGCTCCGGCAGCTCGAGAGTGCGAACGCCGACATTCGCCAGCGCATTGCAGGGAACCAGGACGCGAGCCGCGATGTGGAGCGCAAGATGCGCGAAGACGAGCGCAAGTACCAGAAGGAGCTGCGTGAGATCCAGCAGGTGGGTGGGTGGCTGGCATTATGGGAGGACGGGAGGTGGGTGGGTCGGATGGCTGCTAACTCACGTGGTTGTGTGGGTCTGTTGCAGATGTACGCGCGGCTGCTGCAAGCGGCGCAGTTCTACAACGCGCAGCTGCTCGAAGTCGTGCGCGCTCAGCCGTAGGACGGCGGCGGCGCTGGTTCGTCCACAGTTTTTAACGCAATCCCTGCTGTTTTGTTTTGTACCCATTTCTCGCGTGTCAACGTCCGTGACGCGCTGGCGTCATCACTTGTCAGTTGCCCCGAAAAGTCGCAACAACAGCGACGAGTCGCCCAATCTCTGGACCCAGGTCCAGAGACAAGAAATCGTGTGGAGATCGGACGATAGGATACTGAAGTACGATGGACGAGGCCGCTGCGTACGCCCCGCAGGAGCTGGTGCGGCAGCTCCAGAACTGGGAGATCTCCCGGGACCATCTCGTTTTTGCTGCCATCCGAGGCCTCGACACGGGCAAGCGCCACATTGTCCACTTCTTAGAGCCGCACAAAGACGGCGAGCACGGTGGCGTCGTGCTCACAGCAGCAGGCAACACGGTGCAGCTCCTCACGCTCGCGCCTTTTGTCAGAGTGGGGGAGACGAGAGAGAGGAGCGAAGCAGCGACCTCAGTGCTCGCACGACGGTACCTCTTTGGGTTTGGCGGTGGCGGTATCGGGAGCCTCTGCGTGCACCCGTCCCGGGCGTTCTTTGCAGTCGGCGAGAAGGGCGTGAAGCCCAACATCACAGTCTACCGCTACCCGAGCACCGACGTCTGCTGCGTCCTGCGCCACGGCACGGAGCGAGCGTACAGCAGCGTCGCATTCAGCCAAGACGGCGACAAGCTCGCGTCGGTCGGCGGTGCTCCGGACTTTACACTCACGGTGTGGAACTGGCGGCAGCAGCAGACGGTGCTCCGCGCCAAGGCGTTCGGACAAGATGTCTTCAGCGTCCAGTTCGCACCGAGCGACAACGGCTTCTTGGCCACGAGCGGCGTCGGCCACATCCGCATGTGGAAGATGGCGTCGACGTTCACGGGCCTGAAGCTCCAAGGCGACCTCGGCAAGTTCGGCAAGAGCGAGCTGAGCGACATTGAGGCGTTCTGCGTACTCCCGGACAAGAAAGTGCTGAGCGGCACTGAACGCGGCGTGCTCTTGCTCTGGGACGGGAACTTCATCAAGTGCGAGATCCTAACCTCACGGCGTCACTTGCCACACGCTGGTGTGATTACGGTTGTCGACTACGACGCGGACGAAGCGCACGTCGTGACTGCTGGTCGGGACGGCACCGTCAAGTTCTGGAGCTTCGACGCAGTGGACCGTGCCGACGTGCCTCCAGACGGCACAGTCGCACTCGTGCCGATGAAGCGACAGTTCCTGATCGCGCCACAGATGGACATCCGAGCTGTCGTGAAGGAAAGTCGCGGTCGGTATCTCATCCAGGACGGCGCTGGTGCAGTGCACGTACTTACGGTCGCAGACGATGCGTTCGACGTCGAGTTCGACTACCTCCCGAATGAGACAGGGCGAGTGACAGGTGTCTGCTGCTCGCCGTACGAGCACCTGGCGGCAACGTGCGGCGAAGACGGGAGCGTCCGTGCGTGGGATTACGCTGGCCACGGGCTCCTCTGCAGCGCTGTCACGTCGTCGTCACGTGTGCCGACGCCAGTTGAGAGCGAGAGCCCGACAGCGTTTGTCCCAGCGTCCGCGACAGCGATCGTGTGGGTCCCGAACGCAGCAGCGATCGTCAGCGACCAGGTGCCAGTGAGTCGCCAAGTCGCTGTTGGGTTCAGCGACGGACTCGTCCGTGTGCTGCTACTGGACCTGGCGAAGCGGCTCTGGGTCCGCTCGAACGTCTTTAAGCCCCATCGTGAGCGCGTGACGTGCCTCGCGTACGCTACGTCCGGCGCGTTCTTCGCGACTGCGAGTGACGACTGTACGGTCTTTGTGTTCAAGCTCGTGCCGAGTACCAAGTCGACCAAGTTCGCGAAGTATCCACCCGAGTACGAGCCGCGTGGGTACCAGCGAGTCGCCAGCGCCGTTCAAGCGCTGCACTGGCGACCAGACGACGCGGCGCTGCTCGTGACGCTGAGTAATGGGACGGTGGTTGAGTACTTTGTACCGGAAGGCGACTTCCAGTCGTCGGTCTCCAGTTCCTCGCGAGGCGCTTCGGACGCAGGCGCTGATGCGCTAGCGAACGAGTCGTTTGAGCTCCACCTGGCGTCTCGCGAGCTCCCACTGCTCCAGCGGACCCGCCACATGACTGTCAAGGAGCTCAAGGCGCTCGAAGCGCTCAATCCGACCGGGAACCCGCAAGTGGACGACAAGATCCGCAGCAACTTCCAGGTCCAGCTCGTGGCTGCGTCACCGCTTGCGTGGACCGCACTGTACGCGTCCTCAGACTCCATCTACGTGAGCTGTCGCTCTCCGTTTCACGGCGCATTGTTCCGGTGCCGGTCCGACGGGTCGTCGTCGCTGAGCGAGCTCGCGTCTGAGGCGAGTGGACACATTGGCGGACTCACGCTCTCGGCGTCGAGGAAGTTCCTGCTCTGTGGGCTCACGAACGGCAAGTTCCAGCTCCGGAGTGCCCGCGAGCCCCACGCGTTCCTCACGGGCGAGTTCCACGACAGCGCGAGCGGCGGTCGCGTGCACCTCGCGCTCTCGTTCGACGACTCGTTTGTGCTGTCGGCAGGCAACGACGGGAACCTGAGCATCTGTCGGCTTCACAGCGACAAGCTCGAGGTTGCTGCACGGACGCTCGCAGAGCGCTACAACCACTTGCTCGCACAGGCAGCGCTCGCAGGCGCCCACGCGATGGAGCAGCAGGAAGCGCAGCTCGATGTGCTTCAGAAAGCGACTGCCGACGGGAAGATCAGCGGCGACGACGCGCTCGCAGCGGCGTCGAGTGCGCTTGGGAACGAACTCACGTCGCTGCCGTCGTTCCATTACGCAAAGGCGTACGCGCAGTACGTCGAGAGCCAACTGGAGACCAGCAGCCCGAGCGACGTCCGTGCGATCACGAAAGACGACGAGAGCTTTGGTGGTGTCGTGCGGCTCGCAGATGACCCGACGAGCACTGTCGGGCTCACGACTGCTGTGTCGCCGCTCAACAGCAGCGGCACATCGACAGCGAGTCTGCTTGGGCTGCTCGAGGTGCCGGACGTTGTGAACCCAGCGGCCGCGTACACGATCGAGGACGCGCGGCTCAAGAGCGAGGCTGACGCGAAGGCGACGTCGGCGCGGAGCAAACAGGACCGGACGCGCGATGTCGTGGGCCAGATGCGTCAGCAGCTGCGCGACTTGCGGGCCCAGGACGCGTCGTACCCGCCCGAGAGCCGCTTGGACGAGAACGAGTGGGAGATCGACCTCGATTACGGCGACCTGCTCGCGGCAATGGGCGACGCGGCGTGCGATGAAGTGCGCAAAGAGCTCGCGTTCGCGACTGAGCGAGAGGAGCTGCTGCTCATGAAGCTGCGCGAGACGTACGTGAGCCCGCTCGCAGTCGAGCTCATCACGCTGCACGCGTTCGAGAGCGGGCTGAGCGTCCAGTCGTTCCGGACCATGAAGATGCCGGCAGTGCTCCAGAAGAGGCTGAACGAGATCCACACGAACGACGCGGCTGAGGCGCGACGACGCCAGCCCAAGCACCAGCGCACGTCGGCAGTGGGCGACAGTGTCGAGTCGGTGTCGCGCATGGTCCCGGTGGTGCGGAAGCCCTCGGTGCTCCACATCATGGCGAAGCACGAGCCGTTGGGCGACGAGTTCCGCTTGAAAGACGACGAGCGCCGGCTTCTCCGGGGCAAGAGCGACGCCGACAATGTGGGTGGCAGCAGCAGCAACGGTACGTTTCCGCCTGGCGCCCCGACAGCGGTGCACGAAGGAGGAGGAGGCGGCTCCGTGCACGGCTTTGAGGCTCGCAAGCGTCTCCGTGCCGACAGGAAAGCACGGCTGACGAGCTGGGTGAATAGCAAGCCAGGCGAAGACGCTGACGACCCGCGTGACGTCGTTGCGATCGCCTTCGCTCAACGCAACATGGGGGACTACAAGCTTAAGAGCGCCGCGAGCTACGTTGTCCCAGAAGAGCAGCGTGTGAATGCAGCGAAGAAGCGCCGGCAGATGGCGCTGCTCGAGGAGCGACTGTACGAAGCGCGGCTCGGGTTCAACGCCAAGCTCTTGGAGCTCCGCGAGTTCAAGCTGCTGCTCATCAAGGAGCTCCAGCAGGACCATGCGCGGCTCGAGCGCTTACACCGAACGCTCAGCGGCTCAGTAGACGAGCACACAACGCCGCCGACAATGGTCGACGTTGACCTCGCCGAGTGGCCCGAGCAACGCGAGCGCGTGAGCGACGCCGACGTCGAGATGTTCGTGCGCGAGAAGCGGGTCCAGCCGCACTCGCTGGCCGCCACGTTCCTCCAGACACCACGAGGACGCACAGGCTCAGTCAGCAGCCGACGCAGTAGCGCGTCGTCCTTGTCGACGGCGGCGGAGGTCCGCGACACAGGACTCCGACGCGACTCGGCGATCGATCGATCGATCGTGACGCTCTCGCGAAAGCTCAGCGCCGCTGGCGTCGCTGGTTCGCACGCCTCTGCTCCAGCCAGTGCGCTGTACGTCCGCCACCTGTGCGTCGATGACCTCTCGTCGGCGTCGCCAGTGCTGTCGTCGTCGGCTGCTGTCGTCGTGACGCCGCACCGAGGGCCTCTGGACGCGGACGCTGCGGCTGTGCGCGCGCACTTGGTGCGTCAGGAGATCCGCAAGATCGAGCGCAAGTCTGCGGACGAGCGGAGCGCGTTCGACGACGCAGTCGCGCACCTCCGCCACGAGAAGATGAAGCTCGAAGTGGTCTTCAAGACGTGCGAGCTCCGGCTGTTCACGCTACTGAGTGAACTCGTGCTCCTTGAGCAGTTTGAGAGCAAGGAGAACCTACTGAGCTCCAAGCTCGAGAAGAGCCGCGGCGAGAAAGCGACAGTCGTGGCAGAGATCAGCGAGATCCAAGAGAGTCTGAGCGTCAAGCGCCGGGAGCTCGAGGAGTGGGGCCGGCAGGAGAAGGCGGTGCAGAGCGAGTTCCTCGCGACTGTGAACAGCAGCGGCTCTGGAGCGCCGCACCCGAGCTTCGCAGCGCTCCAGAAGCTCTTTAAGAAGAAGATCAAGCGGCCAAAGAAGAAGAGCGCGGCGGTCGGCGGCGCAAAGGACGGGAAAGACGGCGACGACAGTAGCAGCGGCGATCCGAGCCGAGCGGCCGAGACCAACGACGGTGGCGGGAACGACGACGAGAACGACGAAGACGACGACGATGACGACGACGAGTACGACGAGAATGACGACGACGACGACGATGACGACGAAGACGACGTGTGCCCCGCTGGCTGTGACCTGCAGCTCTACGAGAAGGTGCTCGCGGTGCGCGAGAAGCGCGCGGACGTGGACGACGCGACGGCAGAGCTCACGAAAGCCATGGACGAGCTGAAGAAGAGCAACGACCGACAAGTAGCCAAGCAGCGACAAGTCGACAAGGAGCTCCAGGCGACGGAACACGACATCCAGCAGTTCCAGAGCGAGAAGCAGACGCGGTTCAACCAGCTCGACGTGGTTGTAGCGCTCAGTAAGCACCAGGTCCGGTGCCTTGAGCCAAGCTGTGGCGGCCCAGGCCAGTGGACAGTCCCGGAGCAAGCGACAAACTGCCTCGTGTTCACACAGCAGGCGTTCGAGCGCCTCACGGAGCGCATTGAGAGCCTCCAGCGCGAGAACCGGAGCCTCCGGCAGCAGTTCCGCGACCTCCACAAGCAGCAGAACGTGCTCGCAAAGGACAAGAAAGTGCGGCAAGAGACGATCGCAGAGATCCAACACCGGTGCGAGCAGCTCCAGTTACTCAAGTTCGGCCAGCTCGTGGACATTGACGTGCTCGACCGCGCGTGCGACACGAGCAAGCTGAATGAGCTCCAGGCGAAGGCGCGCGTGAAGGAGATCGAAGGCGAGCGGGAGACGGGCAAGGTTAAGCAAGCGCAGCAGGAGCTCAAGCGACAGGTTCTGCGCGCCACCGAGCGCAACACGGCGCTGCTCACGCACCTCGCGGAGCTCAACGAGCGCCACTTTACGCTCGAGAAGGAGTTGAACCACGCGAGCGCGAGCCAGAGCGTGCTGCACGACGACTCGGCGCTGCTGGAGCAGGAGATGCGCGAGCGCAACAAGCTTGTGAAGCTCGTGAAGCTCCAGGCGCGCGAGGTTGAGGCGCTGAAGCAAGAGATTGGGCTGCTGCGCGGTAAGGACGGCAAGGTGTACGCGCCACGAATGTAGCCATTCATTATGTCCCGACATGGACTGCCAGTGTTCACGTTCTACACTGTACAAGGACAACCAGTATTGGAGTTGATCGAAGTGGTGGTTTTTGTAACTTTTCTCCAGTGCGGCAGAATAAGCTCGGACTGAGTCCGGTCACTGGACACACACACACTCACTCACTCAGTCCTGAAGAATAAGCGATGCTTGCGTCTCTCGCGCTCACGTTTTGCCTCCCGCGAGGTGAGATGGGTCCTGCTCTGCTGGTGCTTTTGCTGGTTAGTGTTGAAGTTCTCCTCGAGCCTGTTGCTGCGC